>JBBPOF010000415.1:0-25058 GCA_038091315.1 Porphyrellus cyaneotinctus | reverse complement strand
GAAAGCCAAGAGTCAGTACTTTATTTCATACACTAACATAATGGCAGTCCAGGTTAGGGTTGTTGAGGGTTATCAGCTTTAGGGGAAAACATGCAAACATTGGGACAGTTTTTTGAGCCACTGTAAGCTTTCATGGCAAGGATCCATCGGTTGGCATCCTCCACCTTTCCAGAGAAGTCTTCTGGCAACCCAGCTTTGAGTTCCAAAGACGAGGACTCCTTAGAGGAGGGCATAGTTCTAGGGGCAGGGGTGGTGTAGTCAGTAGGTTCAGCAAAAATGTCTTTGTCCTCGTGTTCAGGTGGGGGAGCCTGAAGAGATCGAAGAGTGGGGATGCGAGGGGTGGAAGAGTGAGATGTGGTGGCTAGTGGTCTCAAACTAGAGGTTGTTCAGTGAGGAGAGCCTGATAGATTTGTCAGTGAAGGCGAAAGAGTGTCTCATTATTCTTTGCTAAGATGAAATTCCTCATCGTCCGATGTAGCAGGAGGAGATCCAGATGAAGAGGAGGAAGAGTTGGAAGGGTCATAGAGGCTGAACCTGGGCAGAATGGTGAAAGTGGGGTGTCCTGTTGCATGAGGGCAAGGATGAAAGGAGAACTAGAACTTTTGTTAACGTTGGCCTGACAATCCAGTATTGACAGGGGTCTCTCAACGTAGGTGGTACTCATGAAGAGACACAGCAACTATGAAGAGGTGATGGGGCTTGTGCTCGCAACAGCAACAACACAGAGAGAGGGTCTCAAAGGTTCAACAAAGCCTTTGGAAGAGGGGTCTCACTCGATAGGGATCAAATGGTACTAGATTGCTAGGCAACTACGTGTAGTTCTAGTTAGAGAGACAATACAGAGAGAGACAAGGTTTATATATGAGTCGAGAGGAAATGAAGCAGAACTCTGACTAGAACGGAATATGGAAATCATCCAAATGTGGAAGAGAAACGTCAAAAAGGAAATGGAGAAAAGAAAGTGCCAATGGAAAGAAGGCACAGACAGAACTCCATCAGGAGAAGAAGAGTGGAAGGTGAAAAGGAGTTCCGTGTCTATATGAGTCAAAGAATATAACAGGAAAGAAGAGCGGAAGCAATACAGAACCTATACACATGACTGGAATGAAGAGCAATTGTTGGATGTCTATAAGGGAAATGCCTCATCCATTAAGGTGGAAGGTCCGGACCACCAAGCTGGAAAGCTTCCGATAGGGGTATCGCGAATAGGATACATGAGGGGAGAGTGAGCTGAGGACATATCTAGTGAACTAGAGGGGAAAATTGCAACAGTAATGACATTTAGAATGCTCTTGTTTGTTTGAAAACATATCAGTTTGAACCAAGAGTAAGTATAAATGAGGTTCACTCATCTCATCCCTCAAACTAGGACTAATTGATTGCATAGATTTTTGAATGTAGCCCTGAAGAATATAGCATTGTTAAACAAGTGGTGACAGAGAAACAAACCTATTATGAATAGGTTGTAGAGTCATCCTTGAACATTTCAAAAGATGATGCTCATAATTCCAAAGAATTGTACATATACCCCTCCCTTAAATAGAAACTTATTATATATAGACCCTCTCCTGATGGAGTTTGGGTGGCAGCTTCTCACGTCAACCTTGATATGGAACAAAAGGAGTTCTTAATTGGGCAATAGGTGATGTGTCATTTCTATTTTCAAAGATTACTAATGGTGGTCTGTGCATATGATTCCATGGTATATAAAGTGGGTCATCAGAATCATTGCTCTAACTGGAAAAGGGTCTGATGAGTCTTTGGATGAAATAGGCCAACCTTGTCGATGGTAAACGACAGGTCTATTACCTTTTTCTACCCTCATCATCACTCAGCTGCCTTTGGCAGCTTTGCTTCTCCCCCCAATCTCGGCAATTAAATCAGAAGCACCCTGGGAAAGTCTCACACAGTTGTCACACCATGGGAATGAAACACAGGAACTCGTTACCAAACAGAGTTAGAAGCATCAAGCAGACTTCTAGGCAGGTCTAGACCCACTCCTGATGGAGTTTGGATAGCAGCTTCTCATGTCAACCTTGATACAGAACAAAAGGAGTTCTTAATTGGGCAATAGATGACATGTCATTCCTATTTTCAAAGATTACTAATAGTGGTCTGTGTGCGTGGCTCAAACGTATAAGTAGTGAGTCACCAGTATCATTACTCTAACAAAGAAAGGGTCTGATGAGTCTTCAGACGAAATAGACTGACCTTGTCAATGGTAAACGACAGGTCTATTACCTTTTTCTTCCCTTGTTGTCACTCAGCTGCCTTCGGCAGCTTCGCTCCTCCTCCCCTGATTTCTTCTTTGCCTCCATGTGCTTGACCTAGAGAAACAAGGCTCAATCAATGTTAGGACAAGTTATAATCTGAAGTTGCTTTGAGAAGAGTGCATTTAGAAACTCATCAACACATGCCTCAAACTTTTTTCAATCACAAACCTTTCAGGACAGTGTTGACTGGATAAATATGAGTGCACCATCATGATGGCTTTTGAAATGCTCAACAATAGCATCTTGAGATATATTTGGGTGAGCATCTATGAATGCAAACACAGTCAGCTAGTCATATAAGGTAAGGCTTGACCACTGTTCTCCCTCCAGTGCTGGCAAACACTTTGCAGAGCTTTTGGAGTTTCCTGGGTTACCTATAACTCCATTGGACTTCCAAGGCTTGTAAGGGGTATAACCAAAATGAGGTTTGCACTTCAGCTCCAGCCCATATGAGCTACATTCAGAAGATATGAGAAAAAGAAGCACAAGTAGAAGACAGGATGTGGTAATTTTCACACTCAGTCACACAACTTGGCAGTGTTTGCTGACACCAGGCCCATATATGGATGGCCCCTGAACACCTCATAATGCATATCATATCTAAAAAGATTATACATTATGCAATATGCATGGCATCTGCTGCCTAATATGGAGTGAAGCCCAAACACCATGCATTATGAGAATTATACATAGTGAGGTTATGTATTATGAGAAGTTCTACTATACTTAGTTATGCTTCTTCTGCCTCCTCTTAACTACTTCTTGTAGTATATACTGTAAGCCACCACTCTGGCACTCCTGTCCTTTAAGCTAGACCTACTTGATTCTCCTCTGAATAGTAGCTCTTGTCTCCACTCCTCATTGCTCCTCCTTGAGTGAACATCTCATTGAATCATTGACCTCTATCCATGGTTGTTGGATTTATCCCTTGACTTCTCGAATCTCATTGCTATGCCCTTGAGTCTATGCCCATTGCTATCCACATAAGACATTATAAATGCAGATCACTCTAGATAACTGGCAGGTGAAATAGACACATGGAGAGTATTGGTACAATGTTCACATATGAAGACACTGCTGTTAGTGTACTTAATGTGCTTGTAACTTGCTTGTATTTAACTTATTATGTACTTGACAGTCACTTATTGGCAATATGCCTTCAGAGGCATCAGTTACACTTGATGATACTTAAAACACTACTTATGTATGCATACTTGGCTCTCAGCAAACACCACAAGTTCAGATAAGTCAAAATAACTACAGTATGTAAGCATGAAGTAGTGTGTTAATTACCTGATGTATAAGCCATAAAGCTCATCCTATGCATGCCATCCAATGCAATGTCAGCAATACCACCTCCATGATGGTGATGCTACCATATGACAATAATAACAATGCCATCAATAACTTTTTTTTTCTTGTCATTTGCATTCTACATATTAATATTTTGATTCACTGCAGCATTGTGTGATCAAGTGTGCACAAGTGTGGCCAAGTAGAAAATAAGTAAGTTTCAATTGTGTGCAGATAAGTAAATTCCAAGAAAACAAATAAGTTTTATGTACTTGGCTACTTGGTGGGATAAGTAATGTGAACATTTACTGACATGCCTACATATGTTGTGCAGGTCAGTTCCATGCTGGTAGTCAACATAGATAAATGTGATATTGGTTGCATTTGTAGATATTGTTATAAGAGTGAAGACTAGTATGGTAGTCAATGGAACCAATGGTAATAACCTGCTGGCAACATGTGACAATATGTGACAACATCAGCAATGTAGTTATGGCATTTCTATAGGCACATTTCCTTTTTACAGATGTGACAAATGGCATACTTGGAAGTGCACATAAATTTGGAACATTCTTGAGCACTGTGTTTGTGATTAGAGACAGAGAAATGACAACAAAGTTGCAGCAGAGAGACAAATAATTATTATTTACAATCTTATCAGCCAAATCTGCTGCCAATCCAAAGCAGGACACAAAGATGGTATTACAGTCTCAGCTAGGGTATTTGGTTCCATGTCCTAGGTCTAAAAACCTACATAATTTAAACAAAAGAGATCATAGCTTGCTGCAGTCAACAGGAATGCATAATGCATGAATGATGGTGCCACGTTCATCAAACTCTCACACTTTACCCACCACAGCTTCCACAGACGAATTCTACAATAACATACATGATCGCTGTCAAGACCAGTGCAGCCGCAGGGGAGAATCCGACTGTGCTGATGCACGTCGGACGGATGGGCAAGGTAGGGGACAAGCACAGAAATGCTTTAAACGTCACCACGGGTTCTTCGACGACTACACTTGGCATGGAGATGGAGAGCTGTGCGTTGGCATCTCGCGGTGACACCAAACACACGTTAGGGTGGCGTTCATCTGCCACTGAGAGTGTGCCAGAAGAACCCAAGCTCGTACTGCTTGCACGTGGACTATGGGCACTGAGGATAGCCCGCGTGGTATGCGATGCCGAATGTGGTGACATTGGGCTCAACAGCAGAAACTCGTCTATTCCCATGTCGGATGAGTGTATAATTGAATGAGAATGGGAAAGGGAGAGGGAGGGTCAGTGTTGCTCTTGATCCTCTGCTGCTGCTTTGTGAGTTCTGTCGAGCAATAGTAGGAGTGGTTTATCTCACCCGTGTTCGTTGAGCATTTGCTTCCTTTTCTCAGGAATTCTTGCCCGTAGTAGCAATGCTTTGATGGTGACGAAACGCGCTTCCTGACGGGCATGGGGATCACATCCAATGAGGACCTGTGATGACGCGAGCGTCTTGACCTCATCTGTGCCATCAGAATCCGCATCCATCGAATCGGTGATAATGATAATTGGTATGTTCTCCATAGGAGCCCCGCGTTCTGGCACTGTCGTCAATCTGACTGGCGTCAACGGTGTGTCGAGCCCAGACATTCGGGAATCTCAGGGGAGACATTGATGTCTAATACGGCGGAGTTTTGACACAACGAACAAGATAAATGGGACAAGAAGATTAGAAGGTGATGTGAATATCAGAGAGGCCCGATTTACCATCGTCGCTAGGTCGCCCTAGTACATCAATGTTTGGTTGGTGCTGGGTGTAAGGCAAACATGAACATATATCAGTTTGAAAGGGGCAATTCACCAGGGGACTATAGCAGACCAGAAGATGGCCATCATATGTTGCCTCGCAAAAGGTTGTATCAAATCACGATTGTGAATACCGGGATTGAGGTAATCAGCACGGCTAGAGGACAACGAGTGAGCATATATGGAACACAGCGAAAGTAACACACCTAATGGAGACATGTAACTCGACACCCGAGCAATTGTACTCAATGCCCCATGTCCCGTATCTGTCACAAACACTTGCAAAAGTGTCGTGTTAATCGGGAGAACGAACGCCGAGCCATCCGTCCATCCCAATGGGAACATCAATGAGACACGAGATGAGGATGGACGCCCAGACAACATAACGAACGTCGACAGAGGGATGTGTGTTATTTATCCATGCTGGGATGGTCGTCACCTGTCGGAATAAATGGCATTGGGCGGAGTGAAAAGACAGCGTTGAAGGACTTACGAACAAAAAGTTGTAGAGTACGAATCCTACAACGGTGGACTGGTCATGCCCCACTACCGGAATTTGGTTGGTGCTGAGGCCTCTAATGGCAAAGATGACGACGATCCATACGACATTACATTTATGACAAGAAGGGTGATGAATGATGCGACTTGGAATATGATGTTATCTATGAAGTGGACGAGACTGAGCGGGAGAAGAGAATTAGAGATATCGTGATCTATTGGGATTTGTGAGCGTACGAAATCGAGATGAAAAAAAAAATGCTCACCAGTGTTTCAAACGAACCAAGAATATGTCCAGAAAATGCACTGCTGGCGTTAGGTGGAATTTGATTGACTGTGTAATGTGAGATCATGCCATGCATCGAAAGATAGGACGTACCACAGACCCAGCCATCAGTAAAGCTGACGGCGCACGTCTCATGAGCGACACTGAGGAGGAATGCGTCCCATGTCTACCAAGGAGGTCAGCATGCGATATGATACAGTTTCGGAAATGAAGCAGACCTGGAAAGACTCCAACAGACCGGCAATCACCAATGTTTGCATTGCCAGATACAACAAGCCTTTGGTTCTCTGATGGCCACCACAGACAATCTGCGGTATGATCAAGACTCATTGGAAAAATTTAGAATCCGTTCATACACGTTCGGCGAGTTGGGTTACGTTTTGCAGGGACAGGGAGGGAATTAGTCACTGCCTTCTTTGTCTACTTTGCAGGGCGGGTTGGCTGGTCATCGGGATCGTTGACACTATTGACTGAGGTAGCCGTGTGCTTCCTTGGGTTGTGGCTTGCTGTCGATACTACTTCTTCGTCTTCTGTCAGTTCCGGGAGTGGTGAGGAAGGGTCGGAAATGTCGCAATAGTCAGAACTGCATCCTCGCTCAATATATTGTCCTGCAGGGCCTGCAGCCTGCTCGTTGACAACGGGAGCACTGGTGGCGACGAATCCTCGATCGTGAAACTTGTGGTTGACTGGGCAGAGGATCTGAGGTGGCGGCGGCTAGGAAGTTTGGATGAGATAACATGGCATGTGACTTGGGCAGGGAGAGTTTTGCTACTGAACGGTCCAGACCTTGCACTTGCGGGCAGAAAATCGTGGCAGCGAGCACACGACCTGCGGTGTAGGTGAGGAAGCGAGTTCGATCAAGTGCACCGGCGAGTACGTACAATAATCGTCGTTGGATATCGAATCACGCATGCGCTGTGCTTCGGGCGTCGCGTAATCTAGATCAATGAAAAAGTAGGGCGCCAGGCTGGGTACGTCCTGAATGCTGGTTATCCGTCCCTGGGGAAAACTCCGTTTATCTTGGGGGGGGGGCGAACCAGGATGCCAGGCATACCTGTAATACATGGATGACCTTGGCGATGTTTCCGGGGACGTATAATGGCTGTCGAGAGATGTCAGACAAAACGCGGCATCTTCACCAAAGTGACAAGACTTACCTGGACGGGAAAGCATCTCGTACGAGATCGTGTATCCTGCGTGCGTGATACAACGTCCCTCGATCGCTCTTCCAGTGGCGCATGAGGTGGTGTTTGTTAAGGTATTCGAGTTTGGTGGGTTCCAGGACTTGTCGACGATGTGTTACTGTTGCGAGATCGAACTGTTTCGTGGATGATGCTTAAATGGGATCAAGAGTGGGATATTTGGAACGCACCTGCTCGATGAGTTCTGGTAACGTCACGATAGCAATGCCTTCAGGGCTGCCAGCGGAGGAGGTAGACGAGTCTGAAGGGGATCGTGTTGCTTGTCCCCGGCCTGCCAGGGCTAGCCAGTTGAGCAACGCCTCTAACAACATCCGAAGTTAAATATATTAAAATTTTATGATAAAAATGGAGGCTCCCATCCCCTTTTCTAGTGGTCCTATGAAACGTGAAAGCGAAGGCGGATTAGTATTGCAACGTACCATGAATTCCTGGACTGCAACGTCACCCTTGCGTTTTGACATCTTGGTGCCATCTGGGTTGAGCAATATGGGGAGATGTGCAGATTGAGGTGGTTTGAGCGATAGGCACGAATACGGGTCGAGGTGCAACGGGAGAGACGGAAGCCATTCCTGATTGACGTGTCAGGAAGAGTTTTGCTTGGACAAACGGGAGACTTGCCTCTCCTCGGATTACGTGGGAGATGCCCATTTCATGGTGATCCACCACGGACGCAAAATGGTAAGTAGGAAACAAGTCAGACTTTGGTTGGTAACGACGCATGTGCATCCCTCAAATCTCCAAATACGATGTCGCGTGCCGGCGTACGTGGAGAGAGCCTGTCATCCTAGGCAAACAGTCAAGAATAGGGCCGAGGGTCGGGACGGTGACGTACGTTGAGCCTGATGATAGATTTTTCGCCGGCACGGACGCGTCTTGCGACCTCTTCTTCGGTGAGGTGAAAGCATGCCTTGTCATAGGTCGAGTTGGATCCGGTGCGGGCCAGCTTTTCTCGCATCGCAGAGAGTTTGTCTGGATAGCAGAAACAGCGGTAGCGTGGCCTGACTGTGGGAGTGGCTGAGAAGAAAGGATGTTAGGACCTGGACGGCGCGCACCTCCAAGGGCCGATAAACGTACGAGCGACACAAATCTAGACGCTGTGACTGCCGAATAGTTTGAGAAGAAATGGTGTATGGAACGAACGACCGCCACATACCTGATGATACGGGCCATGTGGACCCTCCAGTCCAGGCCCTTGTCGAGGAAAGTCAGATTCTTGAGCGTCAAAGATTGCAATTGATCTTTACCGGAATCATACGAGAGACCAGCCCAAGCCAAGCTTTCCCGTATGCCCTCGACGGCACCGTGTCTGCAGAGTGTCAGTTTCAAGGGCATGTAGAGCGAGCAACGCACGGTGTCCGTATCTTCTATTCGAAGTATCCATTGTCTCTTTGCGAAAAAGTGGTTATACTAGAGGACTGTTCGAAGACCACCGAGGTGCAATGCGCCGGTTGGGGAGGGCGCGAAGCGTAGTAGTACCGTGATGGTCATGTATGTTGGTGGTACAGATACAAACTTGAACTTGGATGTTGATAGTCATAGTCATGTCAGCAAGTCTGACTGTGCTTGTCTCACCGACGCCATGCTATCCTCCGTCCACATCATATTCGGTGCCTTCGACAACAATTTGGCGGCCCAGATCGCCCTCGATGGATCTTATCACTTCCTGCTCGCCCGTCTGACTACCTGGCGGATTATCCGGACCTGGTGCGTTCGTCATATCAATGCGGCTGTCCCGATTGTCTCTAGGACATTCCGTAGTGCTGTGGACATCGCGTCGCACCGTCGTGTGCGTTTCGGCTCTGGAGGTCCACCTGGTGAGTTATCCTCTTCATCCTTTCTCGTGCACCCATTCCAATGCGTTCCGCAGATTCTTCGACCTGTTTCGATGGTCCTCATCATCTCCTGACGCTCCCGACGCATGTGCTTCGTCGTCGGTACGTGTTTTGTTGCAGCTCGTGATTGACCACCTCTTCCTCTTGAGCTGCATGCTCTGGGGATCATTCGATGTTCACGGGTGTGTCGGGTGGTGGAGATGAGTCCGGGAGTTTCTTAGGTGCGTCGTCGTCGTCCGTTTCACTGCTCTGATTATTCTCATCAGCCTTCGTCGTCGATCACTCACACTTGGTCATGCTTCCTCTCTCCGCTCGATCGACACGTTCCGATGTGTTGTAGACCTCGATCCAAAGCAAGAGCAAGTCATCAGACTCATCACAAATCCGAGTGGCCATTGAATGGTACCATTGTGTACGTTCCTTGTCTATCTCGAAGGTTCCTTGTACATAGTAGAATAACTGGTCGCTGAGTGCCGCATGTACAAACAGCATTTTGGATTCTCGATGATACATATACAAGGTAAACGTGCATGGGATGCTCATATACTCGTCATCAGCACGTTGTCGTGATCCAAGTCCGACCTGGTTCACCACTGCCTTTGGCAATCAGCACTGACCATACGCCTTGGTCTCATACTTGCCAAGGCCAACGATGATGCTTCCCGGTTTGTCCTTGAGGTAGTTCTTGATGCTGCTCTTCGTTCCGTGGGCGTAGCATTCGTGAGCATCGAGTGTCGTACCAGAGTAGTGAGGAATGACAACAACATAATAGAGGCAATGTATGAGCTATCGTATGTGTTGTGAACTAGTGCACAACCTACCTCAGTCGTTCTGCCAATGCAAAAAGGAGAACAAAAAATGTGTGAAGATGGAGTTCAAAGTGATGGCCAATCGTCTCCGATGGTATTGCAGCTCCCCAGCTTCGCGCCCGATACGCTGGTGACAACGCTGCCTTGCCTAACAAGAAACCCAACAAGAAACCATGCCGTTGCCACCCCCGAATGAGTTCTTGACCGTTCGCAGGCTGCACGTTCAAGACTTCACCCGTGTAACCTGATCGTCGCGTCGTCCAAGGAAAAAAGAGGCAGGGAAACAAATAACTCGGATCAGCACACGGAAACGCGCACGAACGGAGATGTGCAGATGTACCGTTCGATTGGCCGGATTCAATGACCTCAGCACCTTGTCGCAAATGGCACCACGTGCAGTATTGACGAGCCATGCGCCATTCTTGAAGTGCTCGAGGAGCTTGGCGTTGATGGATCCGAGTGTCTTCGCGGAGAGGACAGTTGACAGTGGCGACATCGCATTGAGAGATGAACTCCTCAAGGCTCTCGACGCAGCGAGCGTTGACAGCCTTGGCAGCAGCTGAAAGACAGAATGAAAAGAGGTGGAGGGCGGAAGTCGGTGAGTTTACCTTCAGGGAGAGGAGTAGAGGAGCTCCTTGCAATCAAAGGGAACTAGACGCTGAATGACACGGTAAGCAATGCGGCCAGCACCGATGGTACCGGCGACCTTGCCTTCCAAGTCAAATGTGTTACAGGCGATGTCGGAGACTTCCCAGTCACCACGCTCGATCATCTAAGCTGAGACCTTAGAACACCACCTCTGAGAACGAGCATGACACATACCTTGTGGGCAGGAATAAAGTTCCTGACGAGGAGGACGGACATGACAGTGTACTCAGCAACGGAGACAGCATTGGAGCCAGCGACTCCTAAAACCTGGACGCGGTGCTTGACAGCAACGTTGAGGTCAACTTGAATGTGGTCTGAGCCGACACCAGCCGTAACACAGAGCCTTAGATTCTTGGCCTACACGAAAGCGAATTCCAGGTGTGTTTACCTCGCCGTCCTCAGTTGACCAGGACCGTAACTGCCTTACCTTATCGAAGAGGTCCGACATGTACTACGTATTCGTGTTCCTGCGACTCGAGATACTCGCGGAGATCAAGCTACGCATCCGGTTAGCGGGCTAGCGGCGGAGAACTGGATCTAATAGCTGTTCACCTCGTACCAAGAGGCCGCAGGAAACCGAAACCGAAACCCGTCGCACAAGGTCTGGATGAGTCCCGCATCCCACGCCTGCCAAATGGGTAGACGCATATGCAGCGATCAAGGCCATGCGCGCGCGTCGTGGCGCCGGTGGACACAGCCTGAGGTTGTACAGCTTGACAGCTGTCTTGCTAATGTAGTAGGAAAAGTTATGGTCCTTAAGCGCACCTGATATTTCTGACATAATACACAACAATACGTAGCACAATACCAGTGCTCATTAACACATTGCTCAGAGTTGGAGCGCGGCAAGGTGCCTCAACCGGTCTCGTGCGTCAATCGCAACGTCATCCGGGACACTGCCATGCAGACCTGCAATGACCGTGCGGAAAAACAACGTAACTCCTCCAATGCTCGTGAGGCTGAACTTCTTCCATGCAACATCTGTTCGGCGCTGTGGCCTGTTGACAGCAAATTCGAGGGCAGAGATGAACTACAGGTATATAGTTTAGTTCCGAGTCATATCATCTCTAGCGTCGACAAAACAACTCACAACGCTGCACCCGAAAATCGTGAGTTCCAGGTTCAGGCGACGTAGCGGCTGTAGGTATGACAGTCCATCGGGCCCAGTCACTTCCTCGAACACGCCGAAAAAATCTGGATTGTTGGAGTTGTCAAGCTTCGGGACGAACGCCAACCGGAGAAATGACTCTGGTGAGGTGCAGTGAAAATACAACGGCTGTAATGGCAGCATGAGCTTCGTGACACAAAGCTCGTCAGCAGATTTGAAACTCCTCACTCGTTGCTGAGCAAATGTCTCTTGGACGAATTCGTATCGATGAAATACCGGGTATCCTTCATTCCCCCCCTTCCATTGGATTGCATCACGGGCCCAAGCCATGTGCGCCGCAGCCGTGCGGACCTGGAAGTGTTCAACAACGATGCCCATGCTGAAATGTGCGAGCCTACTATAGAAGCAGGATGGAACATCGGATGTGAGCTGAGGAATGAGCCATTGGGTTATAATTCGGAACCATGGTAATATAGCACTTACAAGCATCATGATCCTATCTACGAAAATCGTATCGTCGAGGCGCGTAATAACATGGACGTTCCCGTTTCCGGCTCGTAAAGTGAGGATAGCTGTTGACAGCGGTGACAGATCAGCTGTAGATTCGCCGGTAAACATGACCATGCTTACTTTGTTCAAACGCCCATCCCCTTTGGATGTATTCGAAAAATAGCCGCGAGAGCTCGCCTTGCCAAAATTCAGTCGGTCGAGGTTTAAAGCGTTCTGTGGCCAGGTGCCTCCAAGTGATGGCTGAGAGGTGGCCAGCTAGCGCCTTCCAACTATTGCATCTCGCCGTTCCTAGTTCACCGAGGAAATACACTGGAAACGTTCAGTGTAGTGAGCGTAAATTGCGAAGATGTATGAAACACCTACATCCTTGTGCGTGGATGAACGCAATCGCAACGTCCAATGATTTCTGCAATTCCGCGACGTTGTTTTCTGGCACCTCAGGTGGTGATGTCGTACTCGACATGGGGACCTCGACAGCATGGGGGTGGGGATTGGTCACGGTTGGCAAGTCCAAAGCCACTTCAGGGGGGAATCTGAGTCTGTAATGCTGGGAGAATAATTGGGCGAGGGCGCCTTCCTCATGGCCATGAAACGAGGTAGCGCTGGAGGGCGGTCCGAAAGGCGGTGTGGCACCGAATGCCACATCACTGTCAGCCTGAAACGGGATGGAACTTGAGATTGGCCCGAGTGGGTCAACACGATCGACGTAGTAGGCGACCATGTTTCCACTGTCATGGTTGAGTGATGCCACGGGGTAACGACCATGGTCACCCATGTCAGAACCTCAGAGGTGGGATGGGGCGTACTGCTCAGCGTCAAGATAACGAAGCCGGTACCGAGGGTCTCCGCAATATTCGTCAGATCTTTTGGGACGGATGCCAAAGGCTCTAAATACTCTCAGGCGCCCCAACTCGACGGTAATCTGTCTAGCCGAGGATGAATGTCGATGTGAAATGCACTCGACTCGGACGTAAAAGCCATACCACGACTTACCTGTTGGTTAAACTATGTGAGGTGTCACATCGTGACAACCCTAAGCTGTAAATCTGAGTGAGATCGTCGAGCACGTCTATGGAACTATGAACACACCTCACGCATTCTACCAAAACGGAGGCGGCGACGTACAAGCCTCCCGACACGTGGGTGAGATGTCACGTATGTAAACCGTCAGACCGAGAGAGTCAATGAGGTTAACGGGCGCACCTTGTGTTCTGCCCCAACGGAGCGAAGTAGGTGAGGTACAGGAATAAACGCATTTGGGGGTCCGATCGTGGCCCGAAGATTGAACGCGGCGCAACGGCTCCAGCCGATTTCCTAAACCATCTGGCCGAAGCCCAGTAATTAAACCAGGATATTCAATACTCAGGGCCGATCAAGATCTATCACCACAGCACAATTTCCCAAACTGTCAGTCCGACAGCATCTGAGCATGTCGGAACGTACCTATTGGAGATGAGGCAGACGCTCGGGCTCTAGTGGTTCCTGTCAGCCCCGCGTGCGACTATCTTAAACGTCAATTCAGGTGCAAGTAAAACATAACAGGTAGAGAACGCCGCGAGCTTCTGTGGAGCAAGTCAAACCCAAATTATTAGGTACTGCCTGACACCTTTCCCACCGTTTTTCAGCCTTTCTGCACTGACTCCCCATCCAACCCACCATGTTCTGTCAAGCATCCCTCCTTTACCCTGGACCCACACAGCTGTATACTCTTCGCCTGGTCCAGGCGCCCCTATTTACAGACATTCCACAAGTATTGCCAGCATACCATCCTCGCCAGAACCAACCCTCAGAGGACCGCCCTACGCCGAGCAAAGTCGCACCAGTCGATTCAAGCACCCCATCGGTACGCTCTATCGAGTTATCCCCAACATCTCTGGCTCTGATGTCTTCCAGGAATCAGCCTCGCCGGACAGACCTCTCTCATATCAGGAGATGATCGAGCGCTGGTTCCAGACGCTGGAAAAGAGGGAGGCGGCAAGACAAACTTTCGTAGCAGTGCATCAGGAATTCGAGGACTATGCAAGCGACTTCATCGAGGTCATGGGCTATCGAACCTATTCCCACTTCCTTGGCATGTATCTCACTGCTCTGAACGCCAACACTCGCGACCATTATGTTATGTCAATTTATCATTGTTGGTTGGTGCACCACTCACACTTTTTACAGATAAGTCATGATAACCGAGAAAACTTACATGCGGTGCCGTTCGTTTTATGAACTTTGTACTATGCACGTCTGCTATGGCCTCGACTTATTCTTTATGTACTCCTTCAGTGTACTCATTTCAACGAACTTCACCTAGGCGTCGTTTTGGTACCATCTATGGTGGTGCTACCCGTTTGTCCATGTAAAATTGAAGAATCATACTGCCTTGTTACAGAAGACTAGGAACTGTTGATGGGTGAAGCATCCTTACCAACGGATTATCGCCCGAGCGCCAGACCCTCCAGCACAGGTATATAAAAAGTGCTTCCGGCGATTCCACTAGCTAGCCCAAGCGGACTTGCAAACTGATCTGAACTACTAGCTGGCGTACAACGACTTGTCGCTACAACCAGGTGAGTCAACACTTCGCCCAACTTATGAAGCTTGGGTGGTAATTTACGCGCGACGCGTCGTCGCTACCTCTCCCCTCCAGTCTCATACCATTCGACTGAGGTAAGCTATGGCTACTTACGTTCCTACCTACCATGCAGACGCAGACTAGCATTCGTTGTCTCTGTCTAGCATGCCCGGTTTAGGAGGCCGTCTCATAGTTGGCTGACTTGTCACCAAAGCAAGTATGGCTTGCTGCGAGCAATCATCAACCAGAACGAAGGAATCACTTTCGCTGACATGAACGAGATGTTGAAGATTACGGAATGCGTGTCTCAGCCTTTCTCAGACATGACGTCCCTCCGAGTCCAAGCCCAAGAAGCTGCGTATGTCTATCGCAAGTACTGGACGACGCTTGACAAGTTGAGTGGGCCACTATGGTTGTGGGAGATGACTGGGTAACAAGTATGCTGAAGGATATAATCACCCCCTTTTGCAGCCATCTTCGTCTGCCTGACCTACTACTCGCTCCAGACATCTTCAGGTTACCCGTGGAAGGTCTACCTTTGAACGTTTGTATATCCTGTCACTGAACTTGGCAAACTTACTAAGGGCCTGTTCGCAATTCCGCCCGCGCGCCATGGTAACGGTGCCATATACTGCCTTCAATTGGTATGGCTTCGTTCTTTCCCCTGACAATCTCATTCGCCCCGGACCCCATATTGTTAGCATGGCAAGCGCTCCGCCTCCGTACAACAGTCACCGATTCGTCACCGCCTTCTCCCAGTCTTTCAGGTCCGTCGCGAGATACTACGACGTCGACGTCAAATTCAATCCAAGCAACACCACCCCCTGCAGGCTTTTTAAACAAGGTACCTGGCGAAGCTATTCGGCCATACATCTAGTGATAAAATTCTTCCAGCTTGGAGGCCATGGAAACTCTCTCAAGCTGCTCGACGAAAGACGGCGTTACGGACGCTCCCGCAAGTGCACCCTATATTAGACCCTTTCTGAACGCTTCGGGGCGCATTGGCGAGATACTTTGTCCGGGCTCGGTAAGTCCATGCTTTTCGCCATCGAAGCCATTCGGTAACGTCGCGCGTAGTTGTTGCAAACCGTGAACCTCGCAAGGCATACTCGGACGGAAAGATGGTCGTGAACGAGCCCGCCTGGAAGTCGTCTCACCAAGTCGTCTGAGACTTTGCTGCGTTCGACGTATCGACCGTGACTGAGAACGAGATACAAGACTTCGGATTCATGCCCAATGGCGGTCATACTTATTGTAAGCACACGCGTTTACTGTCACGCCGTTTTGCGTAACTCCGCCTGTGTAGACCTTGGCCGTTCTCAGCCTCCGTTGTTCGTTTACGTGAGTTGTGAGCACTCAGTCGGCCCGGCGTGAATCTGACATACGTCAAGATGCTTGCAGGCTAGTACTACGTGGCGACTACAGGCGACACATCGATTCTTGAGCGCGGACTGCCAAGTGCAGAGGCACGTGCTTGTCTTCTTGTCCTCGCTTTGCTGACCAAGATATACCAGGAAGGGTTTGTGTGGTGGTCCGACAATTCAAGCTCAAAGAGCTCGTACACCGGCCAGACGTACTCCCTCGCTCATTATGCAGTCACTAACAGCGTGCCATGCCTAAAGTTGTACGTTGAAGACGACCCAACCGTGAATTACCCCACGCTATTTACGCCTCTGACAGACTCCCAAGCCGCCGAGTTGAATGAGCTCGCCTCTGGCGCAGAGAGCAGATGGGACTATAATAGTTCCCACTTAGCTGGAAATACCGGTCTCCGTATATGGCAAGGGGCGATTATTCTAGCGTGAGTCGTTTCTGAAAGGTCTCCTCAGGGATGAACCGAATTCCTGGCCGCCTCATCAGCACATCGTCATCCCCGCTCTCGAGGCGCTGCCCTCCATCGAAGAAATGAACGTCTTTGCTACAAACGAGGCCTCTTGATGCCGGGGGTAGTACTCAGTAACATTCACGCAGTTCTCTTTATACGACTGATTTTGCTAAGCCGACCACCAGTCAATCACGGCAGTTATTGTACGTGCTTCGTAGTTTAACAAGTTGAATAAGACGCAATAAGTGGTGTAAAGGAGCTTATATACTGATCCGGGCTGCCCCCTCTGGACGGAGTTCGAAACCCATCTGAATAATGGACTACAACCTCGGGCCTCAGCACCGTACGGAATGCATGCTTGCACAACCTAATCAAGCATCACTTGAGTGACGATCGAGTATATATGACGTGTAGAGCCGACCACAGTGCGTGTGACGCTTCTCGCTCACCGGCGGCGTTGGTTTGGTCCCAACGACACGTCAAACAAACTGCACAGGGGTTATACGACGATTTCGACGTGGACGTACCACAGACGGTCGATGAACTGTGTTCGCTTTCTGGCATCGGACCCAGGATGGCTTTTTTGGCGCGTGGAACTTGTACGTCTTTTCTCCGTATGTGTGACAACAAGCCATTGACCCGCACGTTTCGCTCTTGTTATTGAATGCGTGTGGATAGGAACGTGGGTATCGGCGTCGATGTACACGTATACCGAATCACGAACCGGTTAGGGTGGCACGTCCGTCCGACCAAGAACCCCAATGAGACGAGGTGCGTCTCCTGCTCTCACGCCGCGCGCGTGTGGGACTGATCTCGATTTGGGCGGACAGAGTGAATCTGGAGTCGTAGCTCCCGAAAGAGCTGCATGGCGACACCAACCATTTACTGGTTGGGTTCGGACAGGTGAGTCTTGGATTTTACTTTTTCGGCTTGGAGGGCGACTCATATACGTGCGACACCTTGGACTGTCTGTCTCCCCGTCGGACCGAAGTCCAACGAGTGTATGTTAAGCGCCGCGGGTTTGTGTCCGAGCGCACAGACTGCCAAAAGTAGGGGCAGGAGCAAAGGGTCAAGATTCACTGCGCAGAAACGATCAGGCTGCAGAGGGAGTGTCGTACGTCTTCTACCGTTCCCATATCGTGTGTATGTCTCTCAATGCACATGGATAGGTTGGTCATGTATGATAATCTCTCTGAGTGTACTTACAATGTGTATGCCGTCTTGGATGACCTCATTGGGATATTCACAACTTGAACGTTGACAATGTGGCAGCAGCACCCGATACCATCGGATTTACACATCACATGTTCCATGCAGCCCGCGCCGGCAACGAACCCCTGCTCCAAACCATCGACGTCGGTCTACCTATCAACCTCACCAACACCCAGGGTGTGTATGGTCTCAGAGGAGTCGACCCGCACAGAACGACACAACGATGGCGGACAGGAGATACTCCTCATGACCGCAGCCTGTGCGGGACAACACGTCCCTTACTCACCCTTCTGACGCGCGACGCGGACCCGAACCGTTTCAACGACTGCGGTCAATCCATTGTTGCGGGCGCTGTATTTAAGGCGAACGATGAGATCGTCCATGCGCTCGTCGCTGCTCCTAGACTTGGATCACCGACGGCGATCGAGACGGCTCACATGATTGGACGGAAGAATTTGGATTTGCTCTAGTAGAGGTGCGGTGTCAAAGAGGACGACGTCGGTGAAAGCGTGTCTATGCCACCTAGTGCGCTTCCCAGAGACGCAGTACCGCCATGACTGGGACATTACAATGATCATACACTGAGGATCATTTGAGACTCATGGATTGTACTTCTAACAAGATCATACGTGGCATACCCATGTGTCCCGCAACAACCTGATCTACACCGCACCCATCTCCTTTCCTAGCACCTTCAGACATTGCTTTGTCAACGCCCTCGCATCCACTTCCACCACCTCCCCATGGCCGTCCAATGCGCCGATACGACCCTGTACTCCCTTACTCTCTCCCCGTTCTCGACCACCCGCTGGGGGACCCGCCACTGGTACCCATGCAGCCGGGGTCTTTCGCGGTATCGATGCAATGTCACACAGCGCCGAGTAAAAATAAAACAGATGTGCAACAGACGATCGTTTCACGACGTCTGCAATGAGTTCAGATGGCGGTAGACTCGGATCCGCAACTAGTTAATCACATATACGTGTCAGTGCGCGAGGACAAGGAGGTAAGCAGGAAGAATACATACCAGGAGGTGACGCGCTGTTCGCTGACGGTGCGTCAGATAGTGCAGCCCAAAGCGTCCCATTCCACAGTCGTAGATCCAACAGTTTGCGCAGCACATAGAGTAGTTCGTCTTCGCGTACCCTAAATAATCCAATTCACGATCAAGCGACTTCTACATGAGTCGTCGCACTCACCTTGGAAATGGCAAGCTACCACGAAGCGCTTCGTCAGCAATATAACCCACCATGGCAGTCTTGCATCGATCTATCAATGACGGTAAACACAGCGCGGCGACCCGCCTTCTCGACGTTTTTTGGTCTACAACCCGGGGACATCATCAACAAAGCGAAAAGGCAGGATCAACACGCACCACTTGTCACGTTGGAACAGATCAAAAACAGTAAATCAAAACACCAGTACGAAAATCGCTCCCTCGGAATGACCTCTTCTGTCGCTGTACTCCCCATGCTCTCCAATTCCAAATTCTCAAACTCTTCTCGCAAGTTGTGTGAATCCACGTTACTCCAATCCGCAAGAGTCGGCGAGTTCGAGCGTGGGGTGTGGAAGGGAAACTTGTATAGTTGACTACCTTGATGTAGAATCTTGGCCAGTTGAGCCACGAGGTAGTCCGGGACGCGTGAACCACCCAAGTGGGGGACGAGATCGATCTCAAGTGAGCTGATCAGCGCAAGGTCAAAATTTTCTTCCACCTCTTGTTCCTCTAGGCTAAACGTCTCCGCAATAGAGCTGCAGTGAGATTCAGTCGTGAAACGAATCAATGTCTAGTCGTGAACCACGTGCCAATCCGCAAGAATACCGCCTCGGAAACCTTCGATGATCTGTCTCCAGATCGCTTCCACCCGTGTGTCCGATATCGCTAGTGACATCCTCAGAGTGAGTGCAGCCTCACAACACGTCGAAAAACTAGACGGACCTTCTCCGAGCCTCAACAGCGCTGTTACACAATCCGTTACAACACGCAAAAAACACGTCGTGGCTGTCTTCCATAGCGGAACGTCCCTGCCAAACTTCGACGGCGCGGGACAGTCGTACTTGAGCTTGATCGGAATCCCAAAGGCCTAGCGACAACACACGACAACATGATTGAGAAACAAGACGGGCAACAGGCGAGGCGAGCACGCTTACCGAGAGAACAGCCTCGAGTGTCCCGTCTTCGTATATCTCAGCATGATCCTTGAACCGCATGTACAACTCGACGAGCGTCGGCATGGTCTTTTTTGACAGTCCAATATACGTGACGTGCTTGCGCGTCGACGTCGGCGCAGGCAGGACCGGCGTTTCGGGTGCAGATACGAGCATTGGGTGGTCGTGGAATCCCGCGAGGAACGCGAGCGAGCTGAATTCGGCAAGGTCGCGCATGATCAACGACGGTACGCCAGACTCGGCGAGGTCGATGGCTTGAATAATGTCGATGACGGACGCCTGTAGCCACTTCCTGAATACCAAGCAGTGGTGGACTGACATTGTTTCTTACCTGAACCGGCGTCAGCGCATCCACGTCCGGCCTGTAATCCGGAGAGTTGGGGTACGTGAGGACGCCTGTCGTTTACGCGTCAGGTATGACGAACAAATCTATCATCCACTTCGAATACAACCCACCTTTTAAAATTTCCATAAGACGCGTCAATCGTACCAATGACCACTCCGTACGCATGTGCTGCCGATACATCCGCCGCATCGTTCGAACGACCTCGAGTAATGCGACTAGACTCTCCTGCGTAAACGAGCGACCGCAGCCTTGCAACAGTGTACGCCCAATGTCGTTCCAAGCTTGCCACACACACTCCAACGCCTCTGTCACGCGAGGCTGCATGACTTGGTCTGTAGCCTCGGACAGCGACCCGATCGCCTTGTCAATGCACTGCAATGCAGGTGTGCTGAGCGACCGTCGGTCCGAAAGGACCGTGTCTTGAATATGCCCGACAAAGACCTTCCAAGCATCAGAAAACGTCGAGAGGTGCATGATCCTGGACACGATAAACTCTTTGATGATCGACCCTATCGATTGCAACGCCAAACTCTTTGATTCGTCCCAGGCCTGATCCGGCGTCGACCCCGATGGATGCGCTGAAGGTGGACCAGCGCTCTCTGGAGGAATCCGCCGAGTCTCGACCGAGATCGCATCCAGCAACGGGAACGTGATCTTCCACATACAGTCGTTCCACGTGTCGAGACTGAGCGTCGCGCCGTAAAGCTGCATGGCGCGAAACAGTGTCTGGATGGCACCGACGCGAACCTCGGGACGGGCATCGGTACACAGACCGAGGACTTCGAGGAGAAGGAACATCCACAACGCGCTATACTCGGGTTCTTCATCTGCATCTTTTCGCTTGGACTGTATCGAATCAGAGATGCTCCAGAGTAAGCTCTCGGCTGCAGTGAGCGCAATGTTCGTATCCGCTTGTCGACCAAACTGACCCAACGTGCTGATGCACAGGCGAAGGTCTTCTGGCGACAGCGACGACACCGAATCGCATACTAGCTTTAAAGACTGGAAAGCGATCTTGACGAGGGTCGTATATCCGCGTTCGTTGTTGTACCCAAGAAGCAGTGGTTTGGGGCGGTGGTCTTGCAATGATAACATACTCACCGAGTCGCTGGAGATCGTACGCGTAAGGACGGGCGGTTTGCAGACGCTACCGAGCATTTCGAATATGCTACCCCATCCAACAACGAGCGTATGTCCGGATGCCTGGAGTATCTGATGTAGCGCCTCGAGGCCCATGCGGCGCAGCTCGACATTTGTGCTGGTACCAGCGGCATTGGCTTCAGATGTGGGGACGATCTGTCTGGAAAAGACATCTAACACGCGACGCTGAGCCATTGCCTGTCCATCCCCGGAGCTCGATAGATTGCGAAAAACGACAACTAATATCTCGTCAAGGACGCGGGCCGCTTGGATACGGATAGCCTGTGGTGCAGAAGGTAGGCTAATAATGGATAGCAGATGCCCGGTGGTCGTGTTCCAAGCAACTTCCGGCGCTCTGTAAATGAGTCGATGGATATTGAGCATGGCGACTGTACCCAGTCTTTCCACTCCAAAGTCACCAGAGCGCTTTGAAACAATGATGCATGATGAGCTCGTCAGTGCCAAATATCATGCGTACACGAAACTCACCAAAGTCTTTGGTAAATGAATACCACTGACACGCCTTCTATGGAGAAGGTCGTTTCGAGGAGAAAGCGTCGCAGAAGAAACGGAGGCGAGTTCATCGGTACTCTCCGCCTCGCCAAGCGTTTCCGTCGCATCAGACTGCATCCCAATCATCTCCGAGCTGAGCCTGCACAGCGCTTTCACGAAATCTTGAAAGGCTGAATCTTCCAAATTCTTGGAAGCCTCGAAAAGACGCTGGATAGCGAGCTGGACATTGTCGGGGTCAATATCTGCCAAAAGTGGATGTCGCGCAGATTGTGGCGGGTGCGCCGATTTCGCTGCTTCGGATGTACCTCCTGTCGAAGCCCCAGAGACAGACCGGCTCGGCGTGCTAGGACCACCGGGGAACGTGCTTGCTCTCCTTGCAGAGGAAGGCTGCAAACCCTTCATGGTAAGGACATAGTCCGCATTTTGAAGTGCCTCCATGACACCGTACCAACTCTCTCCCAGACTGCCTGCGAGGAAGTGGGCGCTAGAGACCAACACCTTCAAGCAGACGAGATTCCGCTCCGATAGCCCTGGCGGCTGCACGGGAGAAGTCAGTCCCAAGTTTTCCGTAATTGATGCTGCCGAACGGGGTGTTGCAGGCTCGATGTACAACTCCAAGCTTGCAACCACGCGGGACGGGATGGCGAACTTTGCGAGGCTGGTGAGGAACGCATCCCTAGGTGTAGTCAACGCAAGCATCCCAGCAACATTTGTCATCGCTTGATAACTTGTAAGCACGTCAACGAAAAGTTCGTCGGAGAGGTTGGTCGAGATGATGAACGACAATGCTGCTAGCAGGGCTGGCCAGCCATTGTCCAACATCGAGCGAACGATGCGAAGGTGTCGCGTCGCAGGTTCTTCTGGGGACAAAGTAGCCATATCGAGGGCTGGCGGAGCGCGGACAACAGGGTCACCTGCAGTGCGCGGGCGTTGTACCATGATGGAGGTGTAAATAGGTCCAGTGAAAGACGCGAAACCTTCGCATAACGAGACAATACACTGCACTCCGAGGAGATAAATATAGGACTCCGGTATTGGAGGGGAATCCGCCTTGTCCAGTTGATCTATGCTGTCGCGACGTTCGTTTTTTTGTCAAACTGAGAGGCAACGATGAGTACACACCATTGCAGCTTCATTGCTGAGGTTTGTACGCTCAAACCGGCTCCAGCGCCCATCATTCCAACTACCCCAGAAACAGTCGCACTCGCTGCGGTGGCAGCTGCGTTCGCCACCATCCCTGCCACCCCTCCTACATCGAGCCCATAGCTCGCGCCGCTCTCGGGATGTGAGGCACCAACGCCCATCATTTGAGAACTCACACCAAGTAGCGGGGGTTTCTCGGTGACCAAGCGTTTCAACGAACTGATCAACGAGGAAAAAACCTTGGAACCAGACTCTTCTGCGTCATAACGATCCCAGATATTGCGAATCAACTCCGCGTCACTGCAAAGACTGCGAAATTCGTTCGTTAGCTAGATTCTAGATCAACAAGTCGTACGAGTATACCCTCTCATGATCTCCATGGCAAGGACCCGTGTCCAAATTGGGCGGGAGCCGGAGTGGTCAGTTGCAATGAAGTCTGTATCATCCGATATCATTCTAATCAGTAGCATGAGAAACACTTCCGCTTCCGTCTTCAACTCGAATGAAAATTGTTTCAAGAGTAAGAACACGACGCGGGTGCATCGGAGCGTCAGCGGGAATACAGCCTTGTCTGACAATGACTTGAGCAACATGGGGCAGAGATGGTGTCTGAGGAGCATTAGAAGTTGTTCGTGCTGCAGTGTAGTCAGCATAAAGGTCATGTACGGCAAGGGCATACATACCTTTCGAAATAGCTCGAAATAATTTGTCAGGACGCTCTCGATGAGCTCCAGCGCGAACGTCTTGTGTAGATATTCGAGACCAAGAAAGTGCGGTCTCTCTGAGTTGGCGAGTAAACACAAATCTTCAAAGACAGCATATGCGTCTCTTACGAATGGTCCCAGGGCGGCCGTAGTTCCGTCAGGAAGAGTCACATTCCGAACTAGCTTAGGGTCCACCAAATCTCGCTTGTCTTCTTCGACCATCTTGTCGACAACGAACATTACCAATTGACGGAGCGTGGCAGCAGCCGTCGATGACACGACCGCAATCCGAGAATCTTGCAACTTGAAGCATAAAAGTAGTGCCTGTAGATCATATTCACGAGATGTTTTCCTTCGGATCAAGACGTAGAAACATACCTCGCCCAGTAACCCACCATGAAAAGAGGGAAAGTTTGTTATAAGGGAGACGAGCGTTTGTAGAATACAAAGTTGGATATCTACGCCCTGACTCATGGCATCGCTCATGGTGTTGATGATCAAAGGCACGGCGGATTGGGGAACAGCCTTCAGCGCAATGAGCCGCTGGAGCGACCCAAGCGATATCGCGACCACTTTTGCATTCTTGGTAGCGCACCCCATAAAAACCGGTCGTAGGAGATCATCGGACTGTGTACCATCTTCAATAGATGAGAAAAGAGGCGAAGAGGGCAAGGATGCATGAACCACGAACCCACCAGATGCGAGTGAGGCTGTAGCTTGTTCCGGGGACGACCTGAGGATCGCGAGCGATTTCTCTGCGGCAGGCAAGCTACCTTACTAGAGCATCTAATGCTGGGTGACAACCTCACTTCAAAACCCTACTTATCGTCACATGTTTTATGGCAGGTTACATTCCTCGCTGCATTATTTGACTGTGATAGTCTTTGTATCTGTTCGCCATCTCTACTGCTCAAGTGCACTTCTGAAGCATCTAATGTTATCTCATCTCCAACTCAGATTTCACTGTCATCCCGTTCATGACGGTTCATCACCATATCCCAAAACTGCTTTTCGAGCCTTACACACCTCTCCCACACAGCCAGCCACTCTGCATACCGAGCGGGGGAGGATGTGTCCGCAGCAGTTCTTTCCTCGATCGTTTCTTCGTCATTTACCATGTCAGAACAACCCCCTGGACCGCACAAGGGATAAGCAATGGAAACGCCCACCAAGTCCAACAGAAACGGAATTCTGAAACGCCC
>JBBPOF010000414.1:0-25159 GCA_038091315.1 Porphyrellus cyaneotinctus | reverse complement strand
TGATGGACACTCCTTTTAGGGTATGCAAACTTGATCGATCTGTGAACGTTTTTCTGACGAGTTACAAGGAATTGCATGAAGAGTCTGATCTGGATGATGTGTCGATGGAGGATGCCACGGAATGAACGGGCTATCGGTATTCATCAACAGCGGTTGTAGCATTCATCGGGTATGTACTGATTGCTGACTCAGAGCCTCGTCCATTGACCGACTTGCACACATGCATTGTCTGAAAAGCACAAGAAATTGTGAAAATTATGCGTGGGTCTACTTTTCGATCTGTACTAGTCTATAGTGGTTTGAACTCGAAAGTTGCAATAAAGATACGATCACGACCTGCGGTTCATCCAGAAACATGGCAATATACACGACCTACAACAACAGAGTAGGCGAGAAGTGCAACAATGCGAAAACATGGCTAAGACAATGCACTTGGGAAGTGCTGTGGGAACTCGTGGAAATACAGACTTGGACTCTGAGCTGGAGATTGCAGGTAGCGTATCATTAGGCAGTCTGGTGGCTTATGAAAGATTGACTAAGGGTACCGCTGAGACCATAAAACTCATGGGTCAACGTTTTCAACTAAAAACCTACACAAACTCACCGTAAAGAGTCATGAATTGTGTTTCTCAATAACCTGAGTCACTTTGCTGGAGGTAGCACGTCGACGTTGCAATTCATCTGGCAGCGGCCTAAACTACAGGTCCAGACTATCAACAAGTGTAAACCCCATGTATTCAAAGCCAGAGGCTTACCTTGTAATATTCATCATAGGGATCCGCCACTGTCATGAACTGCACCTTGTTCGCAAGTTCCTCGTCCTCCTCGTGGCCGAAGAGCAACTCCTTGCACTTCAATGCAAGCTTGCCCTCGGGAAACTGCCTGTATTTGAGTGGCGTCGAGAGCGGGTCGTGTTTCGAATAAATGACGAAAAAGCACACGAGTCCAGGTCCGTCCTTGATATTTACTGCAATGCATCCCACGTTTCCGCCTCTGCTTTTGTGATAACGCGAGATGATCCCGGGGAGGAGCCTGTCGTCGTAAATGTCCATGTCTGGCCAGTGACGCAAGGCCCAAACATTGGCATCGGGATAGGGAATTGGGTATCCTGCCACAAGAAACACCATTGTTCCTTTCAACTGGTGTCAACATGAAGACGCTCCAGATTCACAAGACGGAACTCACGGAAGGAGCAGTAACAAGACCAGAGGTAATGAGACGAATCAGAAGCGAGTTTGAATTTATTCTATTTAGCAACCGGCGGAACTAGGGACATACCGCATCGATCGTCCTCGCCACACTCATGCTCTCGCGCACCCACCCCTTCTGTCCTCTCAAACGTATCCCGTTTCGAACAAGTATATCCTAGCTGAGCACACCCAGAATCATCCAATGAGACCAGCCGGAAGTGCAACACGATACGAGAAGCCAAGAGGACGGGTGGAGGGAGAGCAGCTAATGCGAGAGCTGTAGGT
The DNA here is from genome assembly GCA_038091315.1 of Porphyrellus cyaneotinctus. Classification (NCBI taxonomy): domain Eukaryota; kingdom Fungi; phylum Basidiomycota; class Agaricomycetes; order Boletales; family Boletaceae; genus Porphyrellus; species Porphyrellus cyaneotinctus. Next base: position 23,684 of record JBBPOF010000414.1, on the reverse strand, counting down.
CAGGTACGCAAGCAGCAGGATGACTGCTGATATCATGAACCCAAATGCGCTGGGCGCTGGGCCGACAGAGCCTGCGGATGAGTCCACAGCCCATCAGTCGAGTCTTGACCACTCGGAGAAGATTGCACGCGGGTGCTCGAGTCACACCATCCATAGTCAGTCGCCGCCCCCGCAACGCATTCGAAATGCACGAGAAGCATAATCGCCACCCTCAGGGGGCATGTATCAAACACCCAATGTGTCGAAACACTGCACAGAGTGCACCACACGCCCCCTCCATTGCGTTCGGAACCTGTCTCGAAACAACCGCCACCATTAGGATCACAAACGCTCGTATGCGTTCAGAACGCACCATACGCAGAAGGGGTGAGGTTCTTACCAGCCAGTCGCGGCGTCTGTGTAATCGGAGATTTCCCTATCAGGTTGACACCATCATAGAACACCATTTTTCTCTTGTCGCAAACAAAGTTCGAAGAAGAAAAAAAGAATTGGTAAGGAACAATCGGACAATGTGAAGAAACATTAACCCGGTCCGAAGAGGTTCTAGAAAAAAGGATCGTGATTTCTTTCGATATATGCGGAGAGTGGAACGACTAAGCAAAACAGCAATGCAAAACTGTAATGACAGGAAAATAGACACAACGTAATTATGACCTAGAGCAAAGAAGCGTCGTGTCGTCCTTAAGTAAAGAAGAAAAAGATACAGCTACGACACAGCGTAGCAAGTCATGATACAAAACAAATGGCAGTGAATATGTGAGTGAAGAAAAGTCGCCAGGTAAGCAATGGGTAATGCATAGAGATAACACGCATCGTCGGCGTCAAGAACCCAGCCCCCGACGCGCAGAAAAGGAACGAGGACATCTAGCGTTGTGAAGCGAAGAGGGAGAGCACCTTTTCTGCGTTTTCCTTGTACTTCTTCAGCTTTTTACTCCTCAGTTTCTCCGGTTCCTCGTTGTGATGAGACGCATACTTGGGTGATGTCGGGTGTGAAATGGGCTCCGTAATTTCGCCGTTAGATTGGTCGGATGACTGGCTTTGGTCTCCGACCGACATGGCGGACTCCTTAGACCTCAACGAAGGGATGGTACTTGCGGCCGATACGGAGGGTGTCAACAGACCGTTGCTCGAGATGGACGAGACGGTGGCGCTAGTCATCGCATTCGACGGGGTAGACGTCTTGGTGGTGGACGCGCTCTTAGCTGAGAAAGACGAAGGTGGTGATTTTCCCTTGAGGAATTGAGGCGTCTTTCGGAACTTGAGGCCAGGGGCACGACCACGTCGCTTTTCTGAGGGGCTAGGCGAATCCATAAGCTCCATCGCGTGCAAATCCGATTCTTTCGAGAGGCCCGAAACCGACCGACCAACAACACGTTGAGATGGTGTAGACGCTTTGCGGAACACGGCCAATCTATATCGGTCCACAACACCGCGCGCAAAGAGGCTCGTGCCCTTGGTGCCGTTACGATCCTCGCCGTCAGCTTCGATGAAGTCCCAGTCATCGTCCTCCTCTTTCTCCGTCATATCGCCATTTGCATCGGAGATGAAGCGGTCCAAGGCGGGAACACCGGATTTCTCACGACGGCCACGAGTGGTCTTCGCGACGGCAGGGGCTTTGGTAACCTTGGGCTTCGCATCTTTGGCAGGCAAGGGGGGAGCAGTTTCCGCGGGCTTCGCTGGAACACTCGGAGCAGGTGGTTCCGCGGTTCGGGGCGTCGACGAAAGGTCAGCGGGTGGTGCCGGCTCGACAGCGGCTGCAACCTTTTCTGGCTCTGGAGCCTCTTCGACAAGAGTTTGTGGCCGAGCTTCTGGCGTCTTGGGTTCAGGGTCGGTCGGCGGCTCCTCGCTGACAGGAGACTCGGTGACAACCTCTGTCTCCCGCGGAGGTTGGGTAGGACTATCCAGCATATCGGTCAAAACCGAAGGAATATCTTCTTCGTCCGTTTCGTCTTCCCCTGTGTCCCCGGAGCCTTCTTCGTCTTCATCATCCATAAGGACTGAATGCCGACCCTTAAACGAATAGCCATCGAACACGTCCACATTCTCATCTGGGTGAACCGACGGGCTGCGTGAGTGGGAGGGTGTTGGGTATGCGTCTTCGCCGTCTCCGCCTTCACCGTCAGTTTGATCGCGATCCGGATCGGTATCAACTTGATCTTGATCATTTGGGTCATCTATCACCGGTTCCATATCCAGGAACGTGTCATCAAAGTTCTGGGTATCGCTGGCATTTGAAGGGTCGATGGGAGGGATATAGGGGGCTAATATCGGGAGAGAGAAAAAAGAGAGAAAAGGGGTGGGTGTAAGTAGGTGAAATAGAACGAAATGGAACGAGCGCCTCACGTATGTAGCGTTTATAATATACGTGCGACCAATCGCTGAGAATGCATAAGTAAAGAATGAGCGTCATATGCATAATTTTTCTACTCACATCATGGAGAAATACGGGTGCCGTTTGATCCGGGGTTCGCACATCCTTAATGCAGGATTCCGTTGAAGCAGCTACATGAAACGTATATAAGGATAAAGGATCGTTCATGAAGGAAGCGCTCGCTTACACCCCGTATCAAACTCTTCGTGTCTTGATCCATCGCCCTGTCTTCAGGAAATTGCAATTCATCTTGCAATACCCTGACGTACATATCCGAATGGTTATTTGCCCAGAAGGGCGTCTGCGATATGGATGTCAGCCCCTTTCACACGGAATCATCAGTCGCTTAACGTACGATTCCTGTCAACATCTCATAAAGCATCGTGCCAAAGCTCCACCAATCGACTTCGTAGCTGTACGGCAGCCCCTGTATAACCTCAGGAGCGAGATATTCTGCTGTGCCGCAGAACGTGGTCGTGGTATCAGCAGGGACAACACTCTGCCCAGGCCAACCTGCGGAGAGATCTTGACCCTTCTCGCCTTTCATCCAAGGTGGGGTTGTAGGTTCACTACCTGGACCGTTACAGAATTCGCTGCGAGTTCCAGACGGCGTAGGTGGTGCCGTGATTGGCGTCGATCGGCGAGGGAACTCTTTCGAAAGGCCAAAGTCCGTCAGGACAATGTGTCCATCAGCGCCAATTAGGATGTTCTCTGGCTTGAGGTCGCGGTAAATGACACCAGCCATGTGAAGACCTTCCACCCCCTCGACAATCTCCGCGGCATAGAATCGCGCGCGGTCGCGGCCTAGCCTGCCCCAACGTGCAAGCTGCGTGGCAAGATCACCGCCTGGATGGAAGTCCTGTAAAATTTGAAAAAAGGAACGACATCAATGGCTTTGCAATATAAAAGGAGAACAGTGAATTACCATAACCAAAAACAAGTTCTCCTTGTCGTGAAAACTCCACCAGAGCTTGACCACGAACGGGTCCTTGGCTTCTTTCGCCATACGCTTCAAGACGGCTTGCTCGGTCAATGTATGCTGAAGCTCCTGATGGGCCAAGACGTGACGCTTGGTGATGGCTTTGAGAGCATACAGATCCGTGCTCGTTTTATGTCGCACCAAGAGGACTTTGCCAGCGCAACCCTTTCCGAGGACACGCATCATCTCGAAGTCGTCAATGACGACCTTCCGCTGCATCTTCTTCTTGTGACTGGGGTCAGTCGACTGGGAGCGCTTCTTGCGGGAACGGTGGGCAGTGGTGGATGTCGACGATTCGTCACCGGTGGCCGACGATGTACCATCCTGCATCATCGACGAGGTATACACCCGCGAAAGACGGCGAGCCCTATCAGGATCGGCAGAATGCGAGCGAGGAATCCTCGATGCTGAAGCATCAGCGACAGGAGTAGGTAAGGTGGTTTCCTCCTCCTCAACAGCGCCATTCGTAACGGCATCCGTATCGATACGGTCCTGCGCAGCCTCTGCGCTGTCAGCGGGTGGGACGTCGGGGAAGCCATCATCGGATCTCTCAATCTCGATGACCTGTATTTGCTCTAGCACGGACTTTGACGAGGGTGCGTCGGCCTCAACTTCATCTTCCTCTTTAATGTCCGCTTCTCGGAGATCAGTTTTATTCAGGTCGTTCGAAACAACCACCCCTTCGACGGTATCGTTTATGCTCTCTATCCCATCCGCGATCTCTGTGAGATTAGTCAAGCTAACGTTGGTCGAGCTGGGGTGTATCGATACATCCGCCCTTGAGCCGATGTGCGCAGCGAGGTCCGAACGCACCCGCTTGATGGCCCTCTCCGCGCGTATGCTTTGCAGATCGTCGGTGCGGACATGAACAAAACGTTTCCAAGCACGGGTCTGCCTGAGCAACGGGTCATTGGAAATGGTGGTCAAGTATGCAGCGAGTGCAGTCATCGTGGTGTTGGTAGATTTTCCGTTGGAGACGATGCTAGCTGAGGATGCAGAGAGGATCGCGAAGGGATCGCCAATCTCTTGCGAAGGGGATGTTATATGATCACCATTCGAGGCACCAGAGTTAGGGCTGCTTGGCGCTCGCATGGATGACTGTCGGCCGACCTTATTTGTCGATGGCGATGCGAGGCGCGAGAGGGTATTCAGGAACGTGGATTTGCGCTTCGCGGGTTGCTGAGGGAGGGACGCAATGTCAATCGGCAGCTTTGGAAGTTTGGATGCACCATCAGAGTCTTCGAGTTTCGCATGCAGGTCGACGACCTCTGTCGCTAAGCGCGTAAGGGTGAGATTATGTGTGGGTGCTACAGAGGGAACGGCGGTGTTAGCGATGGTACGGGAAGAAGGCATGAAACGAGAAATGAAAGCAAAAGAATGTCGGATTACAGATGACCAGACCAAGACGACCAGGAACGTCAATGCGACGGATGGAGAGGGCACCGATGGGCTCGGAAGTGACATCGACGCAGCCCAATAAGACAAGAGAAGGGACATTACGTGCGGACATGTGGGGGAAGGGCGGATACGAGGATGCGACTCACTCTTTATGTAAATAGAGTAGGAGCGGGCATCATGGGGCGTCTCTGCGACGCTGATACTCCAGGGACCTTCCTGAGCATCGATGCGAACGGGAGGTCTTCGCGTGGAGCGAGAAGGCGCGGCGTCTAGGTTCTTCATACTGCGGACGGAGGTGTTGTGAGGGGCGTGTTCGTTGTGAGGAGAGGCGCTGCGTGACTCGAAGGGAGAGATGTCCGCGACGCTTGAACGTTCTGCTCTAGATTTGCGGTCGTAGTGGTAGCTCCTGGGGGTGTCGATACTCGCTCTGGAGGAGGGTTCACGGGGACAGCAGGTGTCGAGAGAGGGACGACCGCGGATGGGATTCACGTCTTTGAAGGAGAGAGCACCGAAGCCAAGGACTGTTTTGAAGTTTTTCTTCGAGAAATGGACGTGGTGGTGTGTGGTGGCGGCACTATGCATGCGAGAGGGGGACACGACTGGTGTATTCTCGCGGGGACACTGGCGGTGCCGGACTCGTCGCAGGCTATGTTGGGGGGGGAGAAGGAAGGAGGGACGTGAAGGATTAGAGCGGAAGTTGATACGGAATTGACAGATTGGACAGTTTTGGGCGGACGTGCGGTGGGTGCGTGAAAGCCACGGTAAAAAGATGGTGATCTGCCTCGAGGCTCAGCTGCCTGCTGCGTTTTGCCCACAAATAGAAAAGGCGGTTCAAAACTAGTCGGTCCGTCAAGGCGACGCGCTCGTCGTCGTCAACAGAATTGAACAAAAGAAGGTGGTTGGAAAGTTTTGTCGTTAAGGCGGAGACGATTAAGCAGCTCGCTCGACGGCCAAACGTAATATCTCACTCCACCGACGTTTTTTTTCCCCCGTACTATCAACGCTTTCGACTGCACTGAGACGTCAGCGCTGCTCCCAGGCGGCGCACTTGGCGGTGTGCACTTCCCGTGTATCAAGGGCTGCGCAATTGCCGTCCTTTTCAACTCTTGGAACCGCGACTACCGGAAATCAGCTGTTTCCAGCAGTCAGAGAAGATGGTCCTGGTTCGACGAGCCGTGTGTAACGGGAATCTTCGGGCCACTTGCTCAGGTTATCGCGTTTTTTTTCCTCAACAATCGGCCGTCACAGGATCCGTTTGAACGACATCACGTCAGTAGCGCAGATCTTACACACACGACGGATGTAAAACTCATGTCAGAAGAGCTTCCATCATGCTTCGGTGGCATGGAACCCAAGAATGCTCGATTGAAAAGGTGGCCAAGCTTGCCAAGTTGTCGTCATTCACCCAAAGCGCCATCAGTCTGATCCCACCAAAGAACACGATCCGCTCTCGACAAAACCATGCAGCGTCCGAGAACAAGCACCACCGCCGTGAAGAGCGCGCATGCCTGATGTGAATGGTCAACCAGAGAATTGAACGACGACATCTTGTCACGGACATACTCGTATTCACACCTGTGTACGGCGTATCAATGAGAAAGCTGCTCAACAAGGCTCAAAACAGATATCGCCTGGTGGCACCATGACCCAGCAATCGGGTTTGGGCTAGCACGCCTCATGGAGAACTTTAATTGTGCTCCCTGCTAGAGTAACCCTGCTGCATATAAAGGTCAACAGTGTGCCTGTGTCGAGATAAAAAGCACTGCGCGCAGCTCCCCTTCCTTACCAATGTCACTGCCCCCACAGTCGACGTTGCTATTCATGCACTGTCGGCAATCCCCGGGGAAGACGACCCCTCCCTGACGACCCCCATCTACCTTCTATACAAGGCAAGTCTCCCTCTCCCAGTCGATATCACTCAGTCAAGTGAGAAATCCGACTCGGAACCATAAGCGTAGATATGGAAGGTTCCCGGCACGCATACCAACGTTCGTCATCGCAATTCGCCAGCGTCCCTATCCAACCTGTGAGGCTCCCCTTCCAATTTCGTGGTCGCCTGCCGTCATATTGACACTCTTTTTCGTTTGATTTCCCTCTTCCAGCTGTTACCAGAATCACCACAGCACACTCCCTCGTTCAGGTTCAAGGTCACGTTGACAGACCGAACTAGACGACCATACGCAGGGACTGCAACGCCTTTCCCAAACGTCGAATCTTAACACCTTTTTTTTTTCATCGCCAATCTTCTTTCCCCCGGTCCACCGTCTTTTAAACGGCTCATCATTGGGTCCCTTGAATCTGAGCGCCAACGTTTTTCACCCACGACTGCACCCTCTTACCCCTCCCCTCCCCTCAAAAATAATGGCTACTGAACCCTCCCTTGAACCCCCTCTCCTTCAAGAGGAGGAAGAAGAGGAATTCGACGAAGAGAGCGACGTTTATGACTCAGAGGTACTGTGTCCTTACTTCTCAGTTAAGCGCGGGACGATTTGTCCCTGCTAACCTCTGACCCTATAGGACGAAAATGAGGGCGACGTCTATCAGCCACAGGAAGACGAAGAAGACGAAGAAGACGAAAGAGTAGGTGATGTCGAGCCAGAAAGTGTACGCCCGTCATTATTCTTCGTGAAATGTCGTCCTTACAGCCTTTTGCAGCTCACAGCTCAACTTCTAGGCGAAGTACGTTCGTTTATTCGTTTACGGGTGTGAAGCGCTAAATAAAACGTATTTGTAGCAAAATGGCGCAGACGCGGAGGGATATGATGATAATGAAGACGAAGAGGATGAGGAGTACCACCTTTCGCCAGTTGTCGCAGGTTCAAAACGAGGTGCTGATGAGCTTTCCGAGAACGATGCGGATGGTGATGAGGAAGACGAAGAAAACAAGGAGGAAGCTGTCACTAAGAAGGCCAAGGTGTAACCCCGTATTAGCGGAACGCCCAAAGTGTAGTCTTTCATGGTTTGTTGTACTGTTGCATTGGGTATGTTTGCTTTGCTGGATGCTTCTTTATACATCATTATAGCTCTGACTGTAAGTAGTTTCGTACGTATATCAAGACGCTCATAGGACTCTGTTCATTCCCCACGAGTAGCGGTCGACATGTGGAGATACAACCTCCAACAACGGATTACATACATAAGACAATAAATTGATACAGTCAAATCGAAAATGAAAGAGAGACAAATTCCAGCACGCCGACTTCACCCCATGTCAAACTTAACCAGCAAGGAATCCAGTCTCTCCATTAGTACCCCCTCTTTTGCTTCTCGGCATCAGTCAGAGGGACATACTGATCCCACGTGTCAACAGTGTGGATTGAGAAACACAATATAGCATGATAAACCAAGACCAAGGGTTCACCAATGAGAATCAGTCGTCAAATTCGATGAGATCGAAGGCACCGGGGTAATGAACACTAACCATGACATCCATCAGCTCTTTCTTTGACACCTCGCCTTTGGCATCTTTGTCGATCTGCCAGATGGCCTGGCTGTATGCACCACCAACCGGTATGAACATTCTTCCAGGTGCTTTGAGTTGGTTGACCAGACTTTCGGGAAGCTTCTCAGATGCCGCACCAACATGGATAGCATCATAGGGACCTATACGATGATAAGGGTAAAAAACAGCAAGCGAACGGTGGCGCATACCAAAGGCAGAATATCCTACACAAAGACATGTAAACTCGAACCTCGATCTCGACAGCGATAGCTTACCTTCTCTTCCGTCCCCAATCACCACCTGAATCCTGCCTTCATCCAAAGCGGGACCAAAACCATCGTTGACCAAATTGGACTTGGACCACTCGACCAGCTCGGGTATGTGGTCTATACCGACGACTTTACCCTGAGGAACCCCTGGTTGTGACGGAGAAATGAGCTGGTGGAGGACAGCGCAGAGATAGCCTGAGCCACTCCCCACGTCAAGAACGGATGCCCCTGGGTTGAGGAAAGGAAGGAGATTTTCCAACGCATGCGCATGCTAAATGCCAACGAGTCACGTTGCGTACTAGAACCACGGAGAATCGGACGTACCATGTGAGGTGCAGAGATAGTCGCACCATGACCGATTGATCTGAACGCATGTCCAGTGGTCAGTGAATAGAAAAGCGAGAAAGCACGACGTACTGGGGCGAGTCGTCATACGCCTGTGATCCCTTGAGCACAAAGTTGGCGCGATCTACCTTGGACATCGCCTGCGCGAGTCAGGGGTATCTACGTGGTGTGAGCATTACGAGCGAGGCATACCTCGCAAACGCGATCCGTCGTAAGGATTCCATGCTTGGAGAGGTTCGAGATGAGTTCGGTGTTGGTTCTTCCTGTAAGCCTCCAAGCCATGTCGAGCGATGATCCAATTGCGATTCAGCGGAGTCTCGGGCTTTCCGACCTGTTTGGCGTCGTTTATTCATGCATCATTAAATAACCCCTGTTGTAACTTGTTGACGCGCACTCCATCGCTCTTTCGAGCCCATAGACCTGTCTTTTGATCATCGAGAACTTTTTGACCATCAGCAATTAGCGACGAGCCCGTGATGTATGCACGCACGTCCGCCAAGGTACGTACGTTCATGGAACGGAAGGGATCCATGACGCGTCTCTTTTCTAGAAACAACAAGAACATGCGGCGAAACTTCAAGCCGAAATAGACGCGCTTCAGCAAAGACTTGGGTATATGCGCCTCGCGTCACCCCAGACGCGAGAAATGACGTTTCTGTCCACATCCTCAGGCCACACGAGAACGCGGAAGAAATTGTGTCGCGACATATCAAGTTGCTTCATCGTTACAACGAAGCCAAGGATGCGACGCAGGTTTTGGAGTGGATTTACTTGCTTGCAGCCCGACTGACTTTTTTGTTTCCTTTGTAAAGATCCTCATCGCAAGGGTAGCATACTTCGACGGGACATGTGCATATACTCACTTTTGACCTGCAGCTGGCCGCTATCCGAGGAACCACCATTCGACAGATCCATCAGGACATGGGCCTGCTCGACGAAGACGCGAACTAAGCCACCGATTTCCCCTTCCAATACAAGCTTTGGTACCGGTACTTCTCACCCTGTGTTTCTCAAACTTCGAGTGATTTGTTTATCCGACGAGTAACCAACTCGTAGCACATCCTGCCCAAACGTCTATTACCCTCTGCGGGTATTTCTCATACGCCCCTATATCTTCCCTCGGCCACAGCTGCGTGGCAACGGTAACGTTACCCAAAGACCCTAATCCCATGTTTCCATGCTCGTTCCAACCCCATCCCACGACGGAGTTATTTTCCTGGGAAGGGCTGGTCGCGACAGCCAAGACATGCTCACTTCCGCAAACAAAGTTCGATAGGACACGGTCTACAGGGAGGTTCACTGTAGAGGTCGATTCCGCGGTGTGGTCCCGACCAAGCTGCCCTTGAGCATTATTACCCGTCGAGAGTAAGATACGTCTGTCGTCGCCCGTCTGCATATACGTGCCATTCCACGTACACCCGAGTCTGCAGACCTGCGTTGGCAATCCAAGCGACGGGATCTGTCCTTGCTTGTTTGACCCATAGGCGGATATGCGTCCTGAGGCATGTAAGACGACTGTATGCTGGTTCCCCAGCGCACATGAGACCACGGGATCGTCGTCGATGGGGATGGGTAGGCGCGTGGGGTGCTCGAGGAAGCGAACCCCGCCGTTTTGCCCGAGTTGGCCATGTCGAGATGCACCCCATCCAACGAGGGCAGTACTCATCTTGGAATGTGAGGATGACCCATTGGTATCAGCATGCGTCATGACGAGCTGCATGACGACATGACGTGGACCGGTATGGAGAGACCGCACGAACAACGTCCCTCGCTCCGGAAAGACATGTCCAAAGTTGACGGCCCGTGGCATGCCCTCTGACGACTCAGAGTCACCCACACCCAACGCACCGAACGCGTTCGACCCCATGGACAGCAGCACGTCCGAACGCCCCGGACACGCGAGCACGACGTACGTCGTTTCCCATGCAGCGGCGACGTCTTTGTACCTGTACCCGCGCGCGGCGTAAGTGTCCGATTCAGACTCCAGTTCCAGCTTGTGAAACCTCGTCCACGATGCATTGGGTCCTGGTGCTCGTTCCCCGCGAGGATACCCCACCCCGAGCTGCCCCCCCCTCCCATCTCCAGTGCCCCATAACGTGGTCGACCCATCAGAGCGTCGTAGTAACAGGACCGTGTGGTTCGCCCCGCAGGCGACGTGCGTGACCGTCGAGGTGACATCTGGGAGTTGGTTGGGTTCCCATCCTGCAAATTGGCATGGCGTGAACATATGAGCGTCGTCGTAGGAGCCGATCCCCAGCTGGCCTTTGGCATTGGATCCTGCAGTGAGAAGGATATGAGACGAGGCCATGTGTGAAGATGATGGTCGTTCCGGATCATCCAGATCCGGCTACAGAAACAATCCACAGATGAGTGCAGATTGTCAACATTTGAACAGTAGGATGTTTCTCCAAAGAATTATCAACGTGTTGTGCGTTATACTACATTGTAAGTGGATATATGCGATAGCATTTTGAAACGTCAGAGAAGATTCGCTAAGATAGTGACGCAGAGGCAATGATAACAACAAACAGTTGGCGTTCAATGCGCCTACTTAGTTGAATTTGGACCCTGTGATCCTGACTGTCGCGACGTCGTGAGACACAACGGACATGGAACACATACATGAAAAACGTACCAGAGCCATCAGGCTGCCCGACGGCACACAACATTTCCATGGGGTGGAAAGCAAACGAGGTAAATCTCGGGATGTACGGCGATGGCGGTCGTGTTGGATACACAGAAAGGCCGGTAGGCAGGATTAGGGTGGTCAACGCAGTGAAACTGGGATCGGAGATGGAATGGATCGTGAGACGTTGATGTCTCCAGTTGGTGGGAATGATCGCCGATGTACTACCTTCCATGTCAGCGATTGAGAGCCCTACTGGGAATTCGTTTACGTACGTAACAAAGAGGCCTGTTTGTGGATGAACGTCGAAGCACGACAAACCAGTAGGGTGTAGATCCCACGTCTGGACAGCACGGTCGGAGCGTCGAAGATCCCATAAGCGAACTTCTCCAGAGAGGCTGCAAGCAATCATTTTACGACGAGTCAATTGCCGAGATAAACGCCACCTACCTCGCCGAAAGGAATTGGCCCCTGATCCTTGGGTGATACTTGACGTTTTGTACCCACGCGTGATGCTCATGGTAAGATCTCACGACGGCATCCTCTTCCTCAAGACGGCGATCAAATACTTTAACGACGCCATCCGCGAAGCCAGCGATAAATGTCGATGACGACCCACTATCAGAGACTATAGAGGTGACGGGACTATCCGAATTGGTTTCCAAGTCCTAGGTCGATTTGGTCAAAATAAAGTACGTTGGTCAAAGGCGGAAACCTCACCAGAACTTGCGATTCAGTGTGTGCATCCCAAACCCTAATAATCCTTGAATCACCGCCAACAAGGAGAGTGCCTCCGCATTGTTTCCAATCCATGATAAGCCCGCTTCCCCTCCGCACATGAATCATCTCGGTTAGACCTCGGAAAGAGCTAACCATCTGCAGCGGACCTTGATCCAAAGCTGGATCGTAATTACGATATAGGCGCACAATCCCATCGGCTGTCGAGATGTTTCAACAAAGAGGTGACTCGAGAAGCAGAATACAACGAACCTGAACCTGCCAAGATGATACCCCCTACATCTTGGTTGATTATGTGCAACGACGTTATGCCTGTCCCTCGGGCATTTCCATTGCAGAAGTAATTCAACCGCTTCCGTTGGGACCAATCCCAAACACTGGAGCAGGGTGAATACCGAGTCATCCACAAGAACGCACCGAACAAACCTGATCATGTCCGTGTCATTTGCAATGACGAGATGAGGATCGTATGCGTGCAGAGTCATGCAAAGTGGGCTGCCACTGACTTGTATATTGGCCACTGGTCGATCCCAACGAGAGTTTTCTGCGCATACGTTAATTAAGTGGTATTGGGACACAGCTGGAGTACTTACCCGCCACAGGTACTTGCAACTGCGTTTCAGTGATCACGTGTTCATTGCGTTGCTGCCTCCACACCTGGTAGTTATATTGAACACTGCCAGGCTCGTCTGCCTCCGCTTGCTGGAAGCGATCGATAAGTAAGCAGGAGCAGGAAAGCGTAAGGCAATATGACATACCCTCATCTGCGGCTCTTTGAAATATTCGCAACACCAGTCAAAGAACGAGCTCTTCAATGGCAATACCTCCCGAAGTCCATTTCCAGTTCCGCATCCAAGCGGAACGTTGCTCCCGTTCGAATCAACCGAGAATATACTCCCGCTCGGACTGCTCAGATTGCCACTTGGCCCATGGCCAGGTCCGCCTCTTCTACCATGTGTCGCTGCCCGACGGCGTGAGCGCAGCCGTACCATGTCTTCTTCCATGAGCGCCTCCATGACATGTGAAGGGTAATAATCAGGGTGGGGTTTGTATCGCGTAGGTGAAGAGGGTTGTGACGCTACGACCGTCGTACTCATTGCACTAGGCGTAGCTGGGCGAGAATAAGGTGACGTATATTGCGCAAGGTTATAGTTTGGTGAAGGAGGTCTGGAAGCAAGGAAGTCCGGGCGAGACAGAGAGGGTGGAATTGGAGAGGGAGGAGCTCGGGTATCTTCGGTCGAGGGGAAGGCAATGCCGCCTGCAAGGTTGCGGAGTGCATTGGCGAACGAGGAGGTACGTCGAATGGTGGAGGTGACACCCGAGGATATCGAAGTCGTCATGCTATCGCTGCGGGTTATTCCCGGACGGGAAACTACTGGAGAGGGAGGATGTTGTGGCACAAGGGGCGATGACTGGAGGGATGAAGCACGGGAGTGGGCACCAACTAGACCGCCTCTGGGGTCAACTTGTGAGGGCGGGACATCAAGAGATGTACATTCCAGGCGGTAGAACGGAGATGCCAACAGGAGAGCCATGATATAGTCAGCGATTGTCTGTGCAAGAGTAGCGACTTCATGATATGGGTCGGTTGTCAATTCTAGCAGGCCGACGAAGATTGTGAAGAATGACGAAAGTAATACGCGATTCTCCTCTCGCGCTGCATCGTCATCTCCAAACACGTCCAACCATTCAGCGACAGCAATCGAGGTCATTTCTTCTTCATGAAGCTGCGAGCTCGAGTCGGAACGCCATCTTCTGTCTTCTTCCCAGTAGATCCATGCGCAGATCACGAAATAACCCCTCCACTCCTTGACAAGACAGCTGACGAGGACAAGGAGCTCCTTGCGCACCATTGGGCTCGCGTCGTCCTTCACAGCAAGTATCGCGCCAGTGGCAACAGCGACTTCCATACGGAAATGAATCCGTTCTTCGAGCTGGTATTGCGTCCCGGCACCACCACCTCCTTGTCTCGCAGGATTCGCAGATCCACTAGCGCCCATGAACGTGCCAAGTGCGTACAGTGCTGCAGCCCTGACCTCTGGGGAGTCATCAGACAACATTAGGATGAGCTTATCCTGAGTTCCCCTGTCGACGCCGTAAACCTTGATCTCGTCGTTGCTTTCCCATATTTGGGCGATGCACAGTGCGCACCACTGCCTGAGCAGAAAGTCGCCTTCGTCGAGTTTGTCGAAACAATTGTCAAAAACACGCTCTCTCCAGCAGGCCATTTGGCCGTTGTAGTAGTCCCGAGAAACGGCGGCAAGGATGAATGCACACATGGCCTTGTGTTCCGCACTGTTGGGAAGTGCGTGTTGAGGGTGGTCTTCTGTGAGAGCCAAAACATTGGCGAAGTACTTGAAACCACCGGTGTTATGCAAATCCACTTGGACGCTCGGATCGACCGCGAGGATACGTGCCCAAATAAAGATAAGCACGGGCCGCAAGTCTTGTCCCGCAGCTTGCAATAGCTTGGAGATATATGGGAATATACCGATTGTGAGAACAAGGTTAACAGCCCATGGTCCTAGATCAACAAACTGAGATAGGAGAATGAGAGCTCGAAGTCTGTGAGGTTGGGACAGAAGAACTTGAAGGACGATGGGCAGTTGGTCTGGTGGCTTGCGCGGCACCAGATCTCGGTCAGCTTTATGACCGGCAGAGTCCGAGATTCCATTAAGGCCGGTTGGGGAACCATTTGTACCGTCTGTGCCTTCAAAGCCTCCATCGCAGTTCTGAGATGGAAGTGACAATGGGCCACGCTTTGTCAACGCAGAGCCACCCCGCGATATCCAAACTTCAAAAGCCGTGAGTTGATCCGTGAAGAACCTGCTTGGTATGTATTGATATGGCTTCTCGGCCTGTGGTCCAGTAGTACCCCGTTGACCAGGCTGACCAACCGGTGGACTAGTACCAATCCGCCCTGCAGAATTTGCTGCAGCACTTACGGCTGTAGGGTTCTTTTCAAGTAGATCAGGAAGCTGTCGTAGACACGTGTCGACAGCCAGGTCCCATGCGGCCCAGAGTGTATGCGTGTTTGTAGCAGGGAGAGCAGGATAAGTGTGAGGGGTACAGTGGTAATTTTTCATGATCCTTTCTGCCAGGAGGAAGTTGCGGAACAGAGATGCGATGAGAAGGTCAGAGCGATATAAGCGGGTGAAAACATCTCGAGGAAAGGTGGTCCATGCGATCGTATCTGTAATGGCTGTAAATATCCAATTGAGCTCGCCCAAAGGCGTCCTCCGATCTTTGAGATCACCGGGAAGCTGCATGACCATGTCTGGAGTGATGTTGTTGGGAAGTTGATGAGTCATGATGAAGTATCGGAGTGCGATATCGATGGGGGAAGTAAGACAGGAAGTGAATATATCCGCAGGGAGCTCTGGACATGAGGGCAGTTGCTCGTGCGCGAGACACGCTGCGAGTTGCAGAGAGTTCGTGTAAGGTTGCATGCCGTCGACATACCCACCACGAGTAGTAAACACCTCCTGGTCACGGCGCTCAGCAAAGTTATTGAAGTTCGTCAGAAGGTTACCAGCAGCCGAGCAATCCCAGATATAAACGCCGGGAGATCCGAGCCAGCTCTGAACCTCCATGAGTGAAACAGGGATGTATTGAGTATAGTTGCGGTTGAAGCACCAGAGTTCACCACTTGGGGTGGGCTTGGGTACACCATGGCCGTTGTAATAAAAGCAGACAGTCTCGTCTTTTGCTTGTTTGCGCAAATTGAGGCCGAATCGACGGAGGTCCTCGTAGGATGGGTCTAATATCGGTTTGTAGGGGATCTTGAGGCTGAGACCCTCGAATTGGTGCTGAAGATTCGTGCCGATGGCTTCCAGGGCCTTATGCGATGGCATGGTGTGTGGGTCGACCCAACACTCGAGGACTGCGCAAGGATTAGTCTTGATGACATCTGGAGGATCTACGTCTATGTTTAGACATAGGACCAGAGCAGCATTTGCGGTCTTGAGTTTTCCGGGAGCTGAACCGCGCCATGGAAAGAGTTTGGAACAGTTGGCAGAGTGGGGTGCGGGATTGCCACAGGTAAGATGTCGTTTGGCGGACCAATAAGGGATGATGGGGAGAGGGTCTGGAAGTGTCTCGTCCGAACTGTGCCTTCCGTTGGGGTTATTTCCAGTGTGTTCACCGGGTCCGTCCGTTGTTTGGTTGGATGACGGGTCAGAGGTGGAGGTGGATGTCCAACCGCGTTCCGTGACATTGTCTGAGCCCATGTCTGAGCCCGTTTGTTCCCCGAAGCCAGAGAGCGAGAGCGCATCCACACCTACACAAGCAATGAAAGGGTTGGCAAACGTCAGCAAACGGATGCGAGTTGAGCGGGCTTACCCTGTGTAAGGTGTCCGTTTTGCATCTGAGCGACTGCGATTCTGTTTTACGCTGTCGACAACGACGCGCTCGCAGTGTTCCGATGCAAGTCGAGCGTTCCCCGTCGTTGTCCGCAGTGACGACGCTGTGCGTGACATTAGGTGTCACGCTCTTGTCACACTCTGTTAGTAGCACTGCCACCCAGTCCTGCTTGTGGGTTGGATGTCAGTCGCAGACCCGCCCATCGGCGCGCTCGTCGAAATCTCCACTGGCAAGGGAATCGTCCGCTTCTGCGGTACGACATCCTTCGCGCCAGGGAAATGGGTCGGTATCGAACTCTTCGAGCCAAAGGGTAAGAACGATGGCTCGATCCAAGGCACCCCGTATTTCTCGTGCAAACCGCTCTATGGCGTGTTCATACGCCCAAGCCAAGTCAGGATCATCGCGGCTGAAACAGAGCAACAGCAAGTAAATGTGAGTGATCATCGCGCTGACTCGGATCGGTGAAAGTCATTCACCTCGTTTAGCGAGCCCCGCGTCCTGTGGTAGGGCATCAGCGTACGGGTAGCACCAGTCTTGCCCGGCCCACCCCATTACGCTCCGGGACTGCAAGCGCAACCTCTTCTTCACGCTCTCCTAGCCCAGCCAAACCCCTAACGGCCTCCATGCTTTCACCATCCGGCGTGTCTCGTCTCGCACCACCGTCCTCACCCTTGAAACGCATTCCGTCACTCACCCTCCAACCACGCAAGTCATTTCCTCGTCAATCAACCACCGATAATGTCCCGCCCAGCCCTTCCGTGTCCTCTACACGTATGACAGTCCCAGCCCCGCTATCATCTAAGCCCGATGAAGTATCTGTCATCGTCACATCTGCTAGAACGACTATACTGCCTCCTTCCGTTCCGCTGACGTCTTCGCCTCAACCCAAGTTTCAGTCTCTCCAGCAATTTCCTGTCCCAGGACCCACCTCGTCGTTCCCCCCTGCTCAGACCACACCGCCATCTTCATTGACGGGTGCGCCAGCAAGTATTACACCTTCCCTCTCCAACAGGTCTGTTTCCGGACACGCTCAAGCAGTACCCATAACGAAAGAACCATCTTCTCCAGTTACTACTGTATGTCTTATCTTCCGTGGTGTTAGTTGCTACTTACTTTATAATGTAGCGCATAGTCGAGGACGCAGAACTTCAAGAACTTCGTGCGCGAATTCGAGTATTGGAAGCAAAACGAGCAGATGATGCTCGCCACATACGTGAACTCGAAACCCGCCTCTCCGAAGCGGAATCTTTCGTCGCTCTTCGTCCGAAGCTTCAGGCCAAGCTGAATCAACTGCAAACCGATCTTATTGCTACTCGACGTGAATTGGCCGACGCTCAACAACTTGCCCAGCTTTCAGACAATAGGGGAATCGATGCTCAGGAACAGCTAGAAATGGCCATGTTGGATAAGGAGGTCGCGGAAGAGAAGGCTGAGTTGGCGCAGACAGAATTGGATGAAGTGAAGGAAAAGCTGGCCGAGATGGAGGTGGAGTTGCAAGTACTGAAGGACGGTGGTGGTGAGTGTATGCCTTGGTTGGATTACGATGATATTAACGACAGGGCAGCAACCGGAGAGGAGGGTGAAGCCAACGTCAAGTCTTCGCTGGCATACATTCAACTTGAAAAGCACAACGAGCGGTTGAAGGAGGCACTCATCCGGTAAGTGGCTTACCACCGTCGCTTTCCCATCCTAACTCTACTCAGACTCCGAGACATGTCCCAACAAACCGAACAGGAGCAGCGCCGGCGAATTGCCGAGATGGAGAAGGACATCACGAGCATCGATGATCTTCAAGGTCTGCTGTGTACGCCAGCTACTTGTCTACGCAGTTCTGATGCATTCGCCTAAATAGGTCAATACGAGACAACTCTTATCAAGCTCTCCAATGCCGAAACGCAAATTGACGATTTCAAAGCTCAGCTTGATGATGCATTGGGAGCAGAGGAGATGCTCGTGCAGCTTACCGAGCGGAATCTCATGCTTGGGGAGAAGATCGAGGAGATGCGTATCACTATCGAGGATCTTGAGGCTCTTAAAGAGCTCAATGACGAACTGGAAGAAAACCATATCGAGACAGAGAAGGCCCTGCAAGAGGAAATCGGTGCGTATCGTGTTATCTACGGTGAGCCTGGTAGACCTTTTTTCTTGCAGACTCGAAGGACATTGAGGTTCGAGAACACTTGCAAAAGATTTCGATATTGGAAGATGCCTGCCAAGATTTGGAGAACACTATAACTCAGTTCCGGGAGCTCGTGCTGCAGCTACAAAGGTAACTTACTTCCAGCGTCTTCGTGCAAACCCCTGTAACCGCCTTCCAACCAAGCGAACTCGATAACCTGCGCATGCAGACACAAACGGCGCAGCACGAGTCTGCCACGGCTGCATCGCAAACAGCAGCAATGATGTCCCTCAACCTCAAGCTCCAGTCATCCGCTGCGAAGAATCAGGCAAAGACTATTGAGCTCGAGGTACGCAAACTAGAAGCGAAAGAAACAAAGGAGCTGGTTGGAATCGTGCAGGTAACGCCAATGTTCCCACCGTCCTTCATACACTGAGTTCCTGTGAACTAGCCATACCTACCGCAGCTCTACGTAGAGAACGACAGCGATGCTACAAGCTGTTACTTTTTCTTCCAACGGATGGGGTTGAAGATTGATCTTATCAACACCGTCGTCGGACAGGCTCATGGGCTTCCCGAGTCTCTTAACGGAGATGTCTCTGAGACAGTTGTGGGTATTTGCGAGGTGAGTATGGCTCCTTCAGTCAAATGTTGCAATCATGACATGGATCCGTAGATGAGAGGCCGTGCTGCTGGCCTGGCTATACTTTGCAAACGGTTTGCTGCGATCCTTCGCCGTTGTGACCCAACATCGTTCTTGAATATCGGCCGCATATACCCCGAAATTGCACCCATGGAGAAACGTATCGATATGCACACTGATCTTCTAAGACGCGATGAATTCCGCGAAATGGAATTTGTTAGCGACGTCGTAAAGTGAGTCCCCGTCCTCCCGAAATCGTATGGGATTTAAGCTCATATGGTATAGGTTGCAAGCACAGTTTGATCATCTCGCCGAGACCTACTTCAGTGGATTCGATCAAGATTTGGGTGAACGAGAATTAGGGTATGCTTTCTCGTTTGACCACGACCTTGACGTGTTCGCCGCATCGATCGGTCTTACGAAAACCTCGGTCGCTGCGATCCTGCGAGACGAAGACGTGGTTCTGGAAATGGGTGGATACGATCCAGAACCCGAGCTTTTTGAGCCTCTTCAGAAGCTCCTCGACCAATGCAAGAGTGCCAAGGTTCTCTCCAAGTCAGTGTCTTGTATTATTTGTCTTCTTTCGTCGGGAAACTAGTGAGTGCAAACTAGGAAACTTACCAAACGCTTGGAGGACGTTATACAAGACTCGACAGCATTGAAGCCACATCTCGTCGGTCAGCTCAAGTCGTTGAGCAACGCCGTCCCCGAGCTGGTCAACTTTGGTATCTCTGTACGTTTGATCTCGTTCACACCACAACAAGAATACGATACCTACCGTTTCCCTATTTTCCGTAGCTTGCTCAACAAGTCATTCCTCACCTCAGCGATGCTCGAAGTGCCAAGTCTTCGTTCCAGCTTGCCACGGTGCTTTCGTACGCCAAGCAAACGGCCATGTCGACTGTCGCAAAAGACTTGCGCCCTGGTACATCTTGTTGGGAAGCGGTCGGCGAAGCCATCGCGCAGCTTGCAGGGGATTGCAGTAAACTATTGCCTGTTGCACTCGAACCAGAAAACGTTGTCAAAAGTGCGTACCCTGTTCCATCTTGTCACCCATCCATGGCTCATTACCATCGACAGTCACTGGCACACCGCCCTGGATTGTGCGTATCGACGAAATACGAGCAAGCACAGCGGTCAACGTCGAGGCAGAGCGCAAAGCCACGCAGCTCCAAGACGAGATTCAGAGCCTCGTTCGCAGCCTCAAGTCGAGAGACCAGACGATCCAAGAGTCGACCGTTAAAATTGAACTCATGGAACGCCGCATGGAAGCGAGCAAGAGGCAATCGGATACCATCGTCGAGCTAGAGACGGAGCTCTCGAAAGCGCGGAAACAGGAGCGCGCGTACGAGGAGGCGATGGAGCAGCTGCAGGCCGACTTGGATGCTCTCGAGCAGGATAACGCCAAGCTGAAGACCATGGCTGCACCAGAGAGACAAGGTACGAAGTTTATAGCACTGATTGTTGCAGGATGCCCAACGGTTTTTTTCAGCAGCTTCCGGCAACCAACCTGCCGAGTCAGATAATGCTCCTATTGAAGGGAGCGTCGAAACTTCACATTTGCTAGAACAGGTATGTCGCTCTACAACGCTTGCCATTCGACTTATCTCATCCGCCGGTAGATCGAAGCCCTCCGTGGAACGGTAAGGTTCCTACGGACAGAGAACTCATACCTCAAGGGCCAAGATCTTCTCAAGGAGATCCAAGCTCTTCCTCCCCTTCCAGAACTGGTCCGCCCACCACCCACACCTCCTCTTGACCCATCGACGCTCTCCGACTCTGAGGAATCCGAATCGGACCTTCCCCCGTCTCCACCGTTGACGATCCGCTCGCTCACCACGGAAACGAAAATGCTTTACCGCGATGTCATCAAGTTCTCTGCGTCGCCACGCGTCGTCGACTTGACCGCCCTGCGGGTGAAACGTGCCGAAAGTGGAGGATGGATGCGGCGCAAGGACATGCCAGCGCAACAGCTACTGGAACGCAAGATGGAGGCCGAACGATTGAGTCGACGCGTGAGAGGATTAATAGATCGGGTCAGTGCAATGTAATACACCTGATTCGTTATAGTGCACTGGCCTCCTATCGTCGTTTGTCGTTTGCCTCAATGTCACGTTGCTCCAAAACGACGTCGCATTGTTCCTTCTCTCCTGTCATGGATTCGCACGCAATCTTATCCCGTGTCTGAAACCACTATGGCGAGTTCGTGCAACGTCAACGGAATCATCGGTCTTTGAAACGGTCGTGCGCTTCGGTTCTCAGTAGGAAAGCAGTTCTAGAAGCACGACGGCTTCCTCCCTCTTCGCAATGAAGATCTTGAGGTTGAGGTTTTCACGGGCTTCTGCCCCTCCTGACGATGGTGTCAACTTCGGCGCAGTCCGGGTCGTCGCTCGCTGACACTCAAACAACGGTGCCTGTTTTGCAGTTATTCGTGAATGAGGTACGCGACTGCATCAGCTTTACAGCTCATTGATCGTTACACCGTCTCTTACAGGGAGTTCGTCCCCTTGGAGGGAGGAGAGCAAATGTCTGCCCCAAAGGTTTAATGCACAACGCTCGCGTGCACATCGCTGCTATTCGTCAATGATCCATCGAACTTTACTTTCTCGACGATCTCAATCCCCAAACCCATTGCATCCCACGTATCTCTTTCAACTTCTCCCCTCCTGGTTCTGACTGGACCGTAACCCGAAAACGGTCCCCTCTTCATCCTACATACGCCACGACTTTCAACGGCTGTCAAGGTCTTACACTTGACCGCTCTGCTCGAACTTCGCATCGATCCTTTCCCTCTACACGGCTCTTTCCTACGTCCGTCATCGAGCTCACACTTTGACTCTGTTTTCCGAGGAACAGACAACCGCAAACGTAGTGTATCAAAACTATTACCGTAGTTTACTCCTTTCTGCCACCACTTTCCAACTCGGGAAATGCCGCCTATCGCGGCACACACCTTGCTTGCAATGGCTTGAGAGACGTACGAACATTGAGAAAATGGGGCATCAATGAGTTTTCGGAGACAGATCATTACGATGTTTTCAACAATACTGTAGGTACACGAGAAAGTTGTCTCGGCGGGGAAAAAAAAAGAAATCAGGTGGCACCCCAAATTCCGGAAAAAAAAACCCCTTGGCGAAGACGGAAGATGCACGCAGAGAACACGGCTACGACAACGTGGAACGTATTAGAGGGCGAAGTGGTCACTAGATATGATACTTTTGGTGTGGCGGACATAGTAGGCAGAGACGGCATTCACTTTCTTGTCCGTTTCCCCTTGCAGGACGAGAGCGGATCTTCAAATGATTTTGCGGGGAGACGTTTAGTGGGCAGCGCATTGTTGCTGGTAGGCTGCCGAATGACTCGCAGGGAGTGGATGTCGGCCGTGAAGTTGTTGGAATTGTTGACGGAGGTGCGCTTTCCCGTTCGCGTCGTAAGCGTCGGCGACGATTTGATCCAACACGTCTTTGGCAGTACTGGAGTGCGTGGGCCACATCCAAATCGGATCGTCGGTTGGGTACTCTTCGTAAGGCCATCGCGAGTGACATCATGAGACATTCCACCTCTACCATGGCATGCAAGGCACCACAGTCGGGGCCAGGACTCCCGGAGGGCGATGCTATCCAACACACCAAAAATTAAATGCGGCCCGGGCGGTCCTAAGTGGTAGTGCGAACCGGCTCTGATTGGGAAAACAACGGCGTCCTACAGAACGTCTTTTCGTAACAAATTGCTGCAGGGATTAACCGGACTGCTCTACAAATCCCTATCACTCGGGAGGAATATCGACCGACTCGATATATAACATTTCATTGCAAACCACAGGGAATATCAAGACAGCCACAAACCGTGTAGCGAACCTATCGCCGATTTAACCGATGTGACTCGGCCGAGAGTTGTCTACGTATGCCTTCATGTATTTCTTGCGATCCTACCATTTTTGTATTCACAGCCTTCTCCTTTTCGTATAAATAGCGGTAGAATACTCGATGTATTCCCAAGTTGTTCTCGAACAGAGACTCTTTAGATCGGTTCTGATCCGCTACTGAGTTACTCTCGACGACCTACGACTAATCGTGTGAACGTCTCAAACTCCGAGTCGCCACAAACCACTACCAGTACAGATTAAAAGTATCATAATGTTCACAATTTCTTGCGCTTTTCAGACAATGCATGTGTGCAAGTCAGTCAACGGACGAAGCTCTGAATCGGCGGTCAGCACATACCCGATGAATGCTACAACCGCTGTTGATGAATACCGATAGCCTGTTCATTCCGTGGCATCCTCCATCGACACATCATCCAGATCAGACTCTTCATGCAATTCCTTGTAACTCGTCAGAAAAACGTTCACAGATCGATCAAGTTTGCATACCCTAAAAGGAGTGTCCATCA
>JBBPOF010000413.1:0-25159 GCA_038091315.1 Porphyrellus cyaneotinctus | reverse complement strand
TTATTCCACATATACTCCTGGCCAATTGATCTAGGCTTGTTGAGTTTGTGCTCACTTGACCATATAACTAGTTTTCAGTCCTCCACACTCCAATGCTAATACCTTAGAGCCAAAGCTAATTCCATTTACTTATGATTACTAGAAACCAGCACTTTTTCTTCTTTACCACAGGCTTTTATAAGGCTTCCTTGAGGGTATTTCCCACTATCAGGAGGGTGCCAGCAGCATCAACAACAGCCATGCTGCATTATATGGCATGAATAGCATTTTTAGCCTTGCTAGTGATGATTTACTATACAAGAACCCCTCCAGTAATAGGGGTAAGCTTTGAATGACAGCCACCATGAAGCCTAGCCTACTGTAGCTGGATATTTTGAAGAACATGGCATATGGTAGACTTGCATGGGCCAGTCTTCAAAGTAATTTCATATAGGAAAGACCAAAAGAGAAGAAAGACATCATATTAAAGTAGAAATAGATTTTATAGGGGAGGATGGAATATAAACATGGAATAGTATAGTTTGTATGTGTTGTCTGACACTCAGTGACATAAAGGTGAAATCATAGAACCATTACCAAACATATGTAATCACTTTACAGCATGCTATGGTCTCATATATGTAATAAAAACTTAAAGTCAAACAACTGTCCCAATGAGTGATCATTTTGAAATGGCTGCCATTTCATCAAATCTTATTCAAATCTCTTGACCCTTGGTGTTATAGAAGGCCAATAGTCCGTGGTTTATTTCATACTCTAACTTAATGGCAGTCCAGGTTAGGATTGTCGAGGGTTATCAGCTTTAAGAGAAAACATGCAAACATTAGGACAGTTGTTTGAGCCACTGTATCTTGGTGATCAAAAGCAAAAATGTCACATCACCAATGGAGAGGAAATGGAAATGACTGGTCCAGGAACCATCATTTTCTGCCATAACACTGGTAAAAGCCTGAGGACCATCAGATTATTTAATGTATGGTATGTCCCATTTGTCTCTCATAGATTACTTTCAGTTTTAGAGCCAACCAAACTGGGATACCACTGTGAAATTAAAGACAAGACTTTGTTCTGGGACAAGGCTGGGGTTCTGGCAATTGTTGCTGAACAGTGCAATACACCAAATAACCTTCACTGGTTCAGAGTTTTTCATCTAAAACTACATGGCTCTACCTAGTCCATATGGATTATGACTAAAGAAGACCATTGCATTTGGCATAGGTGGTTAGGGCATCCTTCCCCTGCCATGCTATCTTGTGTCTATCTCCACTCCAATGGTGTTCCAAAGCTCAAGCTTCCTGATAAGTTGCCACTTTGTTGTGACCCAGTTTCAAGAGAGAGATAATATAATGAATTTGCTCAGCAGAGAGGGATTTCATGATGGTGGTTGTAGAAAAGTGACAGTGTTTGCATATATTTGTATCATATTGAACTTATTATACATCATGTGATCCATTGCTGATGTAATTACCCCTTGATACCTTAAATTTTAAGCAACAAAACTGATGTAATGAGTACCTTTTATTAATTCCAGAATATTCCCTAATATAATAAAAATTACCTAGGACAACTGGGTACCATCAGAATGCCCTGATTAAATGCTTTCTAATGATATTTGGGTTTATAGGTCTAGCATCAATATATCTTTAGATATTTGCTCCTCAACAAAAAAGATGCAAATATTGCATCAGTTTTGTTGCTTACTGTATATCTGTTATGATGGTAGACCAAAGTAAAGGAGAGCCTGCCAACACCAGCACAGGATATTGTGAGGGAAGACTCACTGTTACACTGTCCTTGGAGTAGAGGAAAGATATCCGAGTGTGGGGCAAATAATCCTATAGATTAAGAGAGTTTTTACTATACATGCAATAGCAGGTCAGTATATATGTAAACACCATGCTTTAGGGCAGGTGCTTGTGGAATTTCAGGTGGATCCAGATCATCATCTGAAAGTTCATCTACCTCTCCATGTTGAGATGGTTGACTTTGAGGTTATTGGGAATCAAGTCTATCTAATTCCTCTATGGGACAATGAGGGAAGAATCCTTCATCAAAGATGGCATTGTATGATATCACCACATGATGTCTGTTTCAACTCCAGAATTGATATCCTTTGGTCCATAATTCATATCCAATAAAAGTTATTTGTTTTGCTTTAGCATCAAGCTTCAAATTCCTGATATCCTTTGGTATGTGCATATAGACTCAGCAGCCAAAAGTCTTCAGATGAGATATATTTGGTTTTTGACCATTCCATAATAGAATATGAGGTTTCCATTCTATCCTTCTCATGGGTGTGCAGTTGTGCAGATAAACTGCAGTTGATACACTATCTTGCCAGAAACCAGTGCTTAGACATGCTAGATGTTGCATGGATTCAGCTTTATCAAGCAGTGTGTGGTTGAATCATTCTACTCAACCATTCTACTATGGTGTGTGTGGGACTGTCTATTGATGTTTGATATCTTTATCAGAGAGGAATTTCTGGAAATCATCAGAAATATATTTCCCTCCTCAGTCTGAACTTAGCACCAGCAAAGAAACACCAATCTGCCACTCTGCCCATGTAAGCCAGGCATGGAATTGATTAGCAGCATTAGCCTTAGAACACAAGAACATGATACATCCATAAGAGGAATAATTATTCAGGAAGATCATGATCCATTTGGAAGAATCATGGGACAAGGGAAATTCACACAAGTCCATGTGGACCAAGCCAAGAAGATAAGATGTGCGAGTGTAGGAAGGTGGAAAAGGGATTTGAGTCATCTTTCCAAGGATACAACCACAACAAGATGGCATTTTATCAGGAAGCTTGAGTTTTGGAATACCATTGGAGTGGAGACAGACATAAGATAGCACAATAGGAGAAGGGTGCCCCAACTGCCTATGCCAAATATGATAGTCTTTTTGAGTCATAATCCATATGGACTGGGCAGAGCCTTGAGGTTTCAGATGAAAAACTCTGAACCAGTGAAGGTGATCTGGCATATTGCACTGTTCAGCAATAATTGCCAAAACTTCAGCCTTGTCCCAGAATCAAGTCTTGTCCTTAATTTCACAGTGATATCCCAGTTTGGTTAGATCTAAAACCAAAAGTAACTGGTGAGAGACAAATGGGGCATACCATATATTAAATAATCTGATGGTCCTTAGACTTTTACCAGCATTATAGTGGAAAATGATGGTTCCTGGACCAATCATGTCCATTTCCTCTCTGTTGGCAATGTGACACTTGCACTTTTAATCACCAAGATATATGAAGTCTTCCCTGAAAGGAGTATGGTGATCAGGTGAACCAGAATCAACCATCTAGTGGGTTTGATGAATATAGGAGGAGGAAAAAGATTCTGCCATATACAAAGAACCAGTGGATTCAAAATGGTACTTATTGAGGTCACCTATATTACAGAAATAAGAGTTTTCAGTAAATGTGTCATCATCCACATTCCTATAGTGGAAAGTCCCTTCCATTTTCCATTGACCATATTCAAGATCATCCCTTTTTATGAACCATGCATTTTTGATTGACTCTGGATAAATATGTCTGCTGGGTCCTGGTAATCCAGTAGAAATAATCTTGGTCTTTTTTTGTTTCTTTGACCCCTTCATTGATGCATTATCTCCCACTAATTGCAAAGTCATATTAGCAAGAGGCTGGACAAAAGGGCAAGTCCACAATAGAAAAGTCATCAACTTCCATACCTTTGTACAATTGGTCAACATCTTGTGACCAATGCAATCTCTCTTCACTTTCCATCATTGTGGGTAAGCAAGTGGACATGGCAACTATAGAAGTGAGATTAGGAACATCTGGTTCATATTCAAGATTTTCATCATCATCATTGCTTATCTCCACACTGCAAGCAGTATTGTCTGCTTCAATAAATGTTGCCTTTGCTTTGCCCTTCTCCTTGTTATATTATGGCACAGATTCAGAAGGCTGACTCTGGTTTGGATTTGAACCCCCAGGTCTCTTCCAGTCATCCTGGTGTTCTGTGGTCAAATGACTGGTGGCATGACATTTCTGGCACCATTGAGGTTTCTTTTTTGATTGATTCTGGTTATACACATCAGTTGGGAGTATTAGATCCAAGATCTGATCCAGATCCCAATCCTTTTCTAGAATTTCAGTTATAATGCCCAGGGGTGCCCGAAATTCAGTTAATCAAAGAAGTTCCTTGTGTGTTAATGCAGAGACTAGTCTTCAGTGTGGTCTTGGTCTAGTTGCTGGGAACAACCTTGAGCAGGTCTTGTACCTAAAGTTGGCATATGGAGGGAAGGTCTTGCAGCAGATGTGTCTGACTATGGAAAGTGGGTCTCACTCAGACGGGGCAGAGTGGTACTAGAAACTAGGCTGGATAGCATAGAACTAGATGGGAAACTATTGTACATACAGTGTGGATGTATAAAGGAAAGAGTGGGGTATGAAATGGAAGCGAGAGATCCCATCTTGGGAGGTGCTGTCCGTCCATAATGAATTAAGAAAGGTTATGTAAGCCACAACAAAAAGGGAATGGACCATGACAAAAAGGGAATGGACATAGCCTGAGAAGTCAGAAAGGAAATATGGCTGCATTACCATAACCGAGAGAAGATGGAGCATACCACTTTGAGCATGGATCTAAATGAAAAGGGAATGGACATTAACATAATAGGGAATGGGCTGCATATGCAGATTCATGCACCATCTAGAGAGGAAATGGTGGAAACTGAATGAAGTCTGGAAAACGAAAGGGCAGTTCCTCAGCATCTATAGAGGTTGAGGCAGATAGGGGTAATGCAGATGGGGTGAACGAGGGGAAAATTGTAACATTGTGTTTTATGGTTTATCTTAGCCAGAATGACAGAGACAATGTTGATAGGAGTGAAGTTGGCTGCCACTTTTGTATGTACCAACATGAACACAACTTTGTCAAAGGAACAAGGGAGTGCAGCACAAATGATCATGGCCTTGAGGTTATCTGGTGAAGCCAGACCTGCACTGGAGAGTTGTAAAAACAATGATTCCATGTGCACCAATTGTGCAGACATTTCATCTTATTCCCCAATGTGAAAATGTATGGGTCTGGTGGTAGCATATTGGGTTACAAGGTTTACAAGGGTTTGTGTCACCATTGAAGCATAGATGAGTTGTCCTGCAGCATCTATGGCAAACATAGTCCTGAGCAACATGAACCCAAATATCTTCTTTGACATATAGAGCAAACACCCCATTCACTTGTGCATCATCATCCTTCCACTTGGCTCTGGTTTCAGTGGTGGCTGCCTAACCTGCTGGATAAGTGAGGGTTCCTGATATGACCCTCCAGACATGAAGTGTCATGAGCTAAGAGCAAATGGAAGACAATCAATTATGACAGTTGTCCTTCCTAGTGAGAATGATAACATTTTTGGTGATGCTAGAATCAGTTTTGCCAGACATAATGCCTATAATAACCCAAGTAATATGAGTTGAGTAATTGAATTCATTTGGTAAGCTGAACCATGAGAAGAAGATTTAGAGGGAAAAACCAATGAAGATGTGGATAAAATAGATGGAGGAGAGATCACTGGTTTGTCAACAGCTCTGGAATAGGGTCCAGGGTATTATGATACCTGGTTCTCCATCTTGACAAAGAAAATGTCCATCTGGAAATGATAGTTATCCAATTTCAGAATATCACCATCATCATTTTCTAAGTTAATGGTTGCCCCTTCACAATTGAAATAATTCAAGAATAAAATCAGAGTTTTTGGAACATAATACAGTGATATCATGAAAAGTTCAAAAAGCTTTTTCTATGACTAGAAGTCCAGTTCCCAGCCAAATGCAGGAGTGCAGGGCATTGCAGGCATATGGGACATGAGCACAAGTAGGGAGAGGGAAGATGGATGGGTTCAGGTTCCAATCCCAGAGGGACTAGGATACCATTCCCCTTGAGCACTGAGAACAGTGTCTTGCACTCAAACACAGTGAAAGACCATAAGGTCTCATCATCTGTGTCAAACAGTTGGTGCTTGGAGATTGCCACCACTCAGGCAGTTCTCCCTATCCATCTGTGCACGTGGTCCCTGGGAAGGAGGGGATGATAGAGGTTGACTAATCCTCAGGTCTTGGAGTAGAAGCTCTGGCTTGGGTAGCCATGACATCAAGCACAACTCCAAACCATACAAGTGTAGGTCTTTAAGTATGGGGTCCATCCTATTGAGGAATGAGACTAGGAGAGCAGGGGTTGACAGAAGATTGAGGTTGGACATCTGGTAGTAAAATGGAGTTAGTAATCACTCCAGCCTTAGGAAGAGGAGGTCGATCTCCTATGAGTAGTGGAATCACTGTGAGCATGATGGCATCTAGTTCTTTAGTGGTGATTGGTGGGTGGTTGTGATCACCATTGGTAGCAGTGTCCAACTCACTTGATCCTGATGGAATGAAGAACTGAACCCTGGTTTGGTTATCCAGGTTCACTGGTTGTGCTGGTGCTTCAGCATGGTGTCTCCTTCTCCTATCTTTTCTAGCCCTATTTAGTTCAGTTTGATTCATGAACTGACCATTCCAAGGTCCTTAGGACCTGGTTCTCTGGTCATAAGGTGGAAGGAGGTCTCTTGACATTGCTTCAGTTGACCAGTACAATGCAGGTGGAGGATTAAAGTGAACGTGTGATGGGTGGTATTCTTGACACATGGGAGAAATTAAGGGAGGATCTAGGTTACTTACTCTAGTATGACTTAGAGGAGTACAAGGTTGGTATTGAGGTGGTGGAGTAAATCCTTGAACCTGGTAAACCAGGTCATGAATTGCATCAGCAGTTTGAATCCACACACTATAAACATGTGCTCATCCATCAGATAAGTATGTGCATGTTACCATGAACATACGTGCAATCAGCACTCTCCAGATTGCTCTGGTTTGATGCAGACCAGCCATAAGGCTGATTATAACACACAATGCTATGAAAGCCCATGATAGACTCAGCCCTTTAAGGGCAGTGAACATGCCAAATGGTAGAGGCATACTGTTCTAAGACTTGAGTGCATATCCATTTAGACAGGGCTCATAACCTAATGAGCTTATATCCATTATGATGGTAGACCAAAGTAATTATGAGGGAAGACTCACTGTTATACTATCCTTGGAGTAGAGAAAAGATATGTGAGTGTGAGGTGAATAATTTCATAGAGGGTTAAGAGAGTTCTTACTGTACATGCAATAGCAGGCCAGTATATACACACCATGCTGTAGGGCAGGTGTGAGATAAAGAAGCCATTTAGGGTAGGCGAAGAACATTAGAGAATGTTCTGAGCCAATGGCAGAAAAGGAGCTTATCTACATCCTTATTGCCAGCCAATAGCAGTAAAGCTGCCTATCTGGCTTATCAACCAATCACAATGAAAGGTTATAAATATCTCTCATCTGTTGATAAGAGATATGATATCATGACATAATTAGTCTAGGCTGTGAAGTTAGAAGTTGAAAGTGAAAGGCTAGACATCCAATCAGGTTAGATTTTAACATCCAGTACATGTCCACATCGTTCATATTGTCATTTTCCCCATTGTCCTGACTGAGTGTGCTTTACTTACCAGGCTGGCCTATAAAAGGATACTTTATGTCATATTCTTCAAAAGCTCCAGCTAGAGTAGGCTAGACTTCATGGTGGCTGTTATTCAAAGTTTACCTCTATTAATAGAGGGGCTATTATTTAATAAATCATTACTAGCAAGGTCAAAAATACTATTTATGCCACTTAATGCAGCATGTCCATTGTTGATGCTGCTGGAACTCCTCTGATTGTGAGAAATACCCTCAAGGAAGCCTTATAAAAGTCTATGATGAAGAAGAAAAAGTGCTAGTTTCTAGTGATCATAAGAAAATAGAATTAGCTCTGGCTCTGAGGTATTAACATTGGAGGACTGAAAACAGTTATATGGTTAGATGAGCCAAAACTCCACAAGATGAGATCAATTGGCCAGGAGTATATATGAAATAACAAGTAAGAGATACTACTTACTAGGGAGATAAGGGCTATGGCAATGTCCAAAGGAGGCTCATTGATTGTATGAGACTGACTGCAGTGGGGGTTTTGAGTGACATAGTGGGTAGAATGAATACTAAATAGTATCTGACAATGTTGAAGAAGAAATTGCTAGAAAGCATAGAAAATTTTTAAATCTCACAAAATGTTATTATCTTGCAACATGATAATGACCTCAAGCAAACATCTAGAAGCATTCAAAGATTGTTTGAATTAAGCTTTTGAACTGGTCTGCACAGTCTCTATACCTTAATTCCATGGAATTTACTTAAAATCACTTCAAAAGATATTTTTAGTCTGTAATTATAAAGATGGATTATATAATGGAGGGTGGAATATAAACATAGAATAGTATGGTTTGTATATGTTGTCTGAGACTCAGTTATATAATGGTGACATAAAGAAACCATTACCAAATGTATGTAATCACTTTACAGCATGCTAGGGTCTAATATATGTAATCAAAACTCAAACTAAAAAAACTGTCTGAATGAGTCATCATTTTGAAATGGCTGCCATTTCATCAAATCCTAACTGAATGTCTTGATCCTTGATGCCATAGAAAGCCAGGAGCAAGTACCTTATTCTATACACTAACATAATGACAGTCCAGGTTAGAATCATCATAGGATATCAGCTTTAGATGAAAATATGCAAACATGTGGAGAGTTTTTTGAGCCACTGTATGTCTATCTGAGGATGAATGTCCTATGGACATGAGCAGAGGTCATGGTGGACTTGACCAAAGGGGCTAAGTACTGTGGCTTCAGTAACTCAAGATGGAGCACTGCACTCTTGTGTGAACTATGTTCTTGTATTTGATAAGGGACAAAGTGTTAATGACAGGGGAGCCAAAGGTAGTGACTAGAGGAGTGGAAAGTCAATCCATTTAGGAGGTCAAGGGTTTGTGGGGTATTTAAGTTGATATTCAAACTAGAGTACAACACATTACTCTACAAGTTTATATATGGAGGTGACAGGTCCAAATGTCTAAGTAATGGGGGATGGGGATAAGTAGCCAGAACTGTGATGGAGATACAAATGTCTAGAGCTGTAGTGGATGCACAAAATGTCTGAAGCTGTGATGGATGTATGAATGCCCAGAGCTGTGCTTCTAAGTAAGACACAGGTTAAAGCTGATTAGCAATGGTTGTGCCAGAGAGAATGAGTAAGAGGAGAGTCATAAAAGAAAGGTTATAGTCAGGGAAGAGGGAAAGGGCAGATTGAAGCCTGGAAGTGTAGGAGTGTGCTGGAGGTGCAGATAAGCAGAATGTGTCAGGAATTGACATAGTGGTTGGCAGAGTTGACAGGAATGGTCCAGAATGGTCTGGAAGCATCAGAGGTGGAGTATGGGGTTGAACTTGAAACATGGGATATGACAGCAAATCAGGCCATAATTAGCACTGATTAGAGCTATGGATACAATGTCTCCATTGGTACAACCACCTACCCCAATTTCTCCACCAAGGAATTGTGGAAACCATGAATTCATAGACAATGAGTTATTTAAACCACCTTTGCATTCAGATCTGATGCCTTCTCGCACACTGTCAGATTCATCTTCCTCTCATCAGAGAGATGAACCTCTACCAGTGATCATTAAACCTCTGGAACACCAGATGGAACAATCACAGGCTAGAAGGCATAGAAGAAGAAACTGAAGGGCTTTGTCCAATGGAACAAATCCTAATCAAACCATGGGTGTTAACAACAGCTTAATGGACAGAGTACTAGGAGGCAGATATCAAACTGATCCTACTACTTCTGAGGTTATAGATAGAGTTCATGATTCACAGATACAATCACATACTGGGATTGGAGTTATACAACCATCACCAGATGCAGGGATGTCTACTGAATCATTACTTCCACTTCAATTCAGTTTACAGGAATCGTGTCATATCCCAGTTTTTCATTAAGTTCAACTCCAGGATTCTAAATCAACTCTGGTTCTATTCCAACCATTTCTTATCTCCTCATCTCTCACCCTCCAGACATTTCCTCCACTTTCCTCTGGTTATAACTCTGTTCCTATTATTCATTTCACATGACATTCTTCATTGCTAATAAGCTTCAAATCTATGTCTTGCTTAGCAGCACAGCTCCAGACATATTTCCCTCCATCACAGCACTGGGGGTATTTACTTCTGACCTCTGTGTAGTTAGTCATTTGGACCTGATTCCTCCATACAGTGGCTCAAAAAACTGTCCGCATGTTTGCATATTTTCACCTAAAGCTGATATCCTGTGATGACCCTAACCTGGACTATCATTATGTTAGTGTATAGAATACAGTACTTGCTCTTGGCTTTCTATGGCATCAAGGTTCAAGACATTCGGTTAGGATTTGATGAAATGGCAGTCATTTCAAAATGATGACTCATTCAGACAGTGTTTTGACTTTCCATTTTGATTACATATATGAGACCCTAGCATACTGTAAAGTGATTACATACACTTGGTAATGGTTCCTTTATGTCACCATTATATAACTGAGTCTCAGACAACACATACAAACCATACCATACCATATTTATATTCCACCCTTAAAATATCTTTTGAAGTGATTTTAGGTAAATTCCATGGGATTAAGGTATAGAGACTGTGCAGACCAGTCCAAAAGCTTAATTCAAACAATCTTTGAATTCTTCTAAATGTTTGCTTGAGGTCATTATCATGTTGCAAGATAATGACATTTTGTAAGATTTAAAAATTTTCTATGCTTTCTAGCAACTTCTTCTTCAACATTGTCAGATACTGTTCAGTATTCATTCTACCCACTATGTCACTTAAAACCCCCACTACAGTAAGTCCCATACAATCAATGAGCCTCTTCTGAACATTGCCATAACCTTCATCTCTCTAGTGAGTAGTGCCTCTTACATGTTATTTCATATATACTACTGGCCAATTGATCTAGTCTTGTGGAGTTTTGGCTCACCTGACCATATAACTGTTTTCAGTCCTCCACAATCCAATGTTAATACCTCAGAGCCAGAGCTAATTCTATTTTCTTATGATCACTAGAAACTAGCACTTTTTCTTTACCATAGACTTTTATAAGGCTTTCTTGAGGGTATTTCTCACTATCAGAGGGGTGCCAGCAGCATCAACAATGGACATGCAGCATTAAGTGGCATAAACAGCATGTCTGATCTTGCTAGTGATGATTTATTAAATAATAGCTCTTCTATTGATAGGGGTAAACTTTGAATAACAGCCACCATGAAGCCTAGTCTACTCTAGCTGGAGCTTTTGAAGTATGACATACAGTATGCTTTCATAGGCCAGCCTGGTAAGTAATTTTCCTATAGGAAAGACTAAAAATGAAGAAAAACATCATATTATAGTAGAAATAGATTTTATTAGGGAGGATGAAATATAAATATAGTATGGTATGGTTTGTATGTGTTGTCTGAGACTCAGTTACATAATGGTGACATAAAGGAATCATTACCAAATGTATGTAATCACTTTACAGCATGCTAGGGTCTAATATATGTAATCAAAACAGAAAGTCAAAAAACTGTCCAAATGAGTCATCATTTTGAAATGGCTACCATTTCATCAAATCCAAACTGAATGTCTTGATCCTTGATGCCATAGACAGCCAAGAGCAAGTACTTTAGTCTATACACTAACATAATGACAGTCTAGGTTGGGGTCATCACAGGATATCAGCTTTAGGTGAAAATATGCAAACATGCAGACAGTTTTTTGAGTCACTGTATTCTGATTTGACATTGTTCAATCTGATGCTATGCTTGATCATACTACACAAACACAAGTCAAACCAAGCCATCACAAACAACCAGCATCTACACCAAGCATTCCCAGACACAAAGCAAGCAATAACTGGCACCCATGCCAAGTATTCCCACACCCAAGACAAGCAAAACCAAATACAAACAAGCCATGACAAGCATTCCCACACTCAATCCTAGTGACAAACAAGACAATGCTAATGACCCACTATCAAGACAAATTCAGTGCTTATGGATGACAAATCAATGACAAATTTCATAGATCCTGACCTGACCCTATGCTAATCAACTACCATTTCCAGGCTAATCAACTAGCAAACCAAGGGTAATCAACTAGCAAATAAAGGGTAATCAACTACCAATCTGATGGTAATCAACTACCAAACTCAACTAGGAATGAAGGGGACACAAATATAGACAAAACAAATAATGACAAACAATCCCACAATTAACAAAGCTACACTTGACTATTGCTAATGACTACCAATGGTACACTTTACTACCAACTAAATGGTAATGAGCAACTATCCTACACTTTACAACACTTTACTAGGCTTTCTTATGCTAATCACCGCTTATCCTACACTTTACTAGACTCATCTACCAATTCTTATCCTAATCACCCCTTATCCTAATACTATGCTAATCAACTACCAAATCTATGCTAATCAACTACCAATTTGATGCTAATAAAGTGTACACTTTGGTGCAGTTGACTAGGATGAAGGAATGAGGGCAAGGTCATTAGGAAGAAAACATGGACAAACAAACAAGGAACAACATTGCTTAAGTAAGCAAAGCCAAACAAGTACATATGAAGGCAGGAAAAGCAAAATGGTTGAAAATTCAGGAAAAGTGAGAAATTAATATGTGAGAATTAGAGCTATATTCAGTAGCCAATGAGGAAGGATTATGCAAACCTACACTTGACTACACTTGACTAGCAAAGTGTCAACACACCTAATAATCTACCCCAAAATTCTGTGCCATTGCACAGCCGCTGAAAGTGTTGCTCCTGCAACAGCATTAGAGCATAACTGTACCATATACTTAGGTAGAAGCACAGCTACAGAAAGTGTTGAAAGCATTGGCACTGCCACAGAAAGCATTGACACAGCCACAGAAAGTATTGAAAGTGTTGGGGAGGAGGAGCAAAGCTGCAAAGCAGCTTGTTACGATACAGTATATGTGTGCCTCCGTTTTCCTTATATCTTCTCGCTTTTCTACTTTCGCCCTCCCTGGAATGCTAATGCCAGGTCGAGATGACTTCCTCCTTCTCTTTAACCCAGATGGCTTTAGCGTCATTGCGTTACCTTGAATGCACTCCCCACGCCGTTCTCTTTTCTATTGCCGGTAGGGGATACACACTTACATCTATTTGTTTATCTGCGGACAGCCTTCTCCTCTAAGTGGTTCTCTCGCATCACTTACGTTTCCCCTAGTTACCATCATGACTCACCTAATCGTTCTATCTGCTTCTACAATGATTCTATCGATTAGTCATCCGCAGTAGTCCATTAGTACTTATACCGAGCTGCCTGTACTTTTCTCCTCATTCTTGATCTGCGCAATACAACGTTCATTGTACGCTCTCAAGTCTCCCTTGACCTCAGTCTCCTTCGACTTGAGGAATCCTTGACCTTGACTCCCTTGACTTATCTTCTATCGTAGCTTTGTTCTATCGAGGACGTTGTGTCTCTTCGTGAGTACCTCCCTCGAGACAAACAGAGTACGCTCTACGTACAGTGTACGTTTCACGTAACACAGCTGAGCCACGATGATGAAAGTGGAAGAAGAAGGTAATAGACCTGCTGTTTACCAGCGGCAAGGTTGGCCTATTGCGTCCATGGACTCATCAGACCTTCTTTTCATTAGAGTGACAATACTGATGACTCACCTTTTATAGCACTGAGCCATGTGCACAGACCATGCTTAGTAATCTTCATAAATAGGAATGACATGTCACCTATTGCCCTATCAATATAGCTTCATTCCCCTGAACTATGCTAAGATCCCTCCTAGCTGTACCCATGATCTTTGTCAGGTTATGAGCCCTGACAGCATGGAATCCACCACCAAGGAAGACTTATTCTCCATGCTGAATCTTGAAGCTGATGGCCATCATGGGGTTATCTTCAAGAACCACCTCAAATGGGCTCTAGCTGCTCATGGTGTTGCCGACCACCTTACTGGTATAGCAGCAAAGTCTTCACCACCTGCTGGTACTGTGAAGCCAGATGAAGTTACTGCCTACAAGGAATCTCTTGCCAAGTAGCAGAAACCTGAGTTTACCTATTACCAACAGCTTGCATGTGCCCTACCTGACTTGTCGTTGTGGAAGATTCTCCATGGCAACACTGTAGCCAAAATGTGGAAGACCATTACCACAGAATACAAGTCAAAGACTTCTCTAGACCAAGCCAATCTCCGTGCAAAGTTCCAGAACCTCTCTTGCTCAGAGAAAGGGGATTTACAAGCTCACCTAGACAAGCTCCGAGCAAGTCGTGAGGAGCTTGCCACTGTTGGAGTCAACTTAATGAATGCTGAATATTCCTCTAACATCATCTGATCCCTTCCCTGTACCTATCAGAACTACATCACCCATCTTTCATCCACAGCTCATCTGCTCAGCAAGGAGATCTTGGCCGACAACCTGATGAACTATGTCATCCAGAAGCATGATAGGCTGATGACCACCTCGAAAACCAAATCCAAGGAGAAGAGTGTAGCTCTGTCTGCCATAGGAAAATCCTCAAATGGTAATGGGAAGCAGAAGCAGCAGTGTAAACCCAAAGGAGTTTGCTGGAACTGTGGCGGAAAGGGCCACAGACAGGACTAGTGTCTGAGTTTCCCCCAGGATGGCTCTGAGAAGCCAAGCACTGGAGGTGGGAAGATGTCATATAGCAACCCAAAGGGTAAGGCACCCGAGAAAGGCAACATTTCCAATGTGACACAGTCATGTGACAAGGATGGCACTTGGGTTGTATGTTCTACAAATGGATATGACAGCGATGGAGATAGCATCCCAGACCTCCTTGATATCAAATCTGACTCAGAAGACTGGTTCTCTGAGGTTGATGAAGAAAAGCATACCATCTGCCTGAGTGCTGATGATGAAGCTCCTGACATGGTCACTCTTGCAGTAATTAGGCCAGTCGACCCAAAGCCTGAGGTTACAGTCAAGTTATATGACTCTGGTTCTACTCATCACCTATCCCTCTATCACAACCACTTCATGTCATTCCATTCTACCCCTCCAAGAAATTTTGATGCAGCAAATCAACAGTCTTTCAGTGCTACTGGAGTTAGAGACATGTTGGTAGAGGTCCCAAATGGTGTCGACATGTCAACAATCCATCTGACTGAAGTTCTCTATGCATCCAAGATTGGGTACACTCTTGTCTCTATTGGACGTATTGATGATGCTGGATGCACAGTGACATTTGGTGGAGGGTGTTGCATTATAACAACTGGAAATGGCACAGTTATTGGCAAGATCCTGAAGTCACCTAAGGGAGTTTATTGTATTGAGCACATCATCAAGACTGGTGCTGCTAATGCAGCTGAATGACAATCATGGAGTTACACCGCTGCATGGGGTACATTGGTGCAGACACAGCAAAACAGCTTGTTACCAAGGGTTTTGTCACTGGGATACATCTCGTCCCATTGGATAGTGATGAGAACATTGTGTGCAACTCCTGTGTTGCAGTGAAGGCAAAACACCAGCTGGTACTGAAAGAACGTAATGGTGCACATTCCACTGAGTATGGTGGTGAGATCAACTCAGACCTTTGCGGCCCTGCATCTGTTGAATCACTAGGCAGTCAGGATTACTACATGTCCTTCATGGATGACAAGATGCACAAAACAAAACTTTACCTACTTTATGTCAAATTGGAGACCTTTGAGACTTATAAGAAGTTTGAGGCATGGGTGATGAAGCAGTGTAATATGCCCATTAAATGCAATGCCTACACACAGATCGAGGGGGAGAATTCATGAGTGATGTGTTCACCACCCACCTTGAGTCTTAAGGTATGATGAGAAAACTTACTGTCCATGATATGCTGCAATAGAATGGTGTAGCTGAACACTTGAATGGTATACTTGTCACAAAAATCGGCACCATGCTTTACAATGTAAAACTCCCCCCAGTACTTGTGGGGGGAGGCCACGAACCATGCTGTCTGGTTGAAAAATTGAACATTGATGAAGGCGCTCAATGGCAAGATGCCATATGAGGCTGTGACTGGTCGACCACCCAATCTTGCTGATGTTCATCCCTGGGACTGCCCCATCTGGGTTCAAAGTGAGAGTGCAACAAAGCTTGGGAGTCAGGTCATTGAAGGATGATGGATGGGATTGGACTCACAGAGCAAAGGACACCAGGTCCTCTGGCCGTCGAAATGAACTGTTATAGTTGAGCAAAACATTCATTTCACTCATGATGGCAGTGACAAGCTTGAGGGGGAGTATACAGGCAGTGAAACCAAACTTGACACCACTGCAGAAAGCGCAAGCCATGTGAATCCTCCTGCCTCTAAAAATGAGCCAACCAAAGTAAAAACCAATGAAACCCTACCTGACACTGTTTCCTGTTGCTCATGTCGCATCTTGTAATCCAGCCAATATGTTCGTGATGTTCTTGTGGGCACTGGATCTGCTACTGGTTGTCAAGATCAACCAGCCCTTTCCACTGGTGTTCTGACCAAAATCAAGCTGAAATCAACACCCTCCATTGTCAAAGAAGTTGAGGAGCCAAGTATGGCTGCATTGGTGTTAGAACCATGATTACACAGAGGTCCTATGCTCTGTTTTGGCATCAGAGTGCAAGTCCACTTAGGGGTTGACCAAGTCCAGTAACAAGAACAAGGTCTGAAGGTGAACAACAAAGTTCAGAGATGAATGACAAAGTCTGGAAGTGGATGGTGATGTCCAGAGATGGATGATGATGTCTGGAGATGGACGAGGATGCCCAGAGATGGATGAGGATGTCTGGAGGTGGACATCAAAGTTCAGTGGTGGACAAGGTAGAGGATGAGGACAGATGGAAATGCCTGAGGACAAATGTCCTATGGACATAAGTGGAGGTCACAGCAGACTTGACCAGAGGGGTTAGAGACTGCGGCTTCAGCAACTCAGGTTGGAGCACTGTGCCCTTGTGCAAACTGTGTCCTTGTATGTATTTGACAAGGGACAGAGTTAATGATGGGGGAGCCAAAGGTAATGATGGAGGAGATGGGAGTCAACCCATTAAGGAGGTCAGAGATTCATGGGGTATTCAAGTTGATATTCGAACTGGAGTATGACACTATACTCTATGAGTTTATATATGGAGGTGACAGATCTGAGTGACTAAGTTAATGGAGGACGGAGGTAAGTATGCTGGAGCTGAGATGGAGGTACAAATGGTCCGGAGCTGTGATGGATGTATGAATGCCTGGAGCTGTGCTTCTAAGTGAGACACAGGTTAACTGATTAGCAATGAGGTTGTCACAGAGAATAAGTAAATGGGAGTCATAAAGTGGGAGTCATAATCAGAGGAGACAGAAAGGGTGGATTGAAGCCCAGAGGTGCAGGAGTGTGCCAGAGGTGCAGATGAGCAGAATGTGTCAGGAGTCGACATAGTGGTTGGTGGAGTGGACAGGAGTGACTTGGAAAAGGGTTGAAAGCGTCAGAGGTGGAGTATGAGGTTGAGCCCAAAACATGGGATATAACAGTATCCCCTCCTTAGGCGTGAACCCCTGAAGGCCATAAGTGATAGTGTCACAAGTGTGGAGGTTTGCTTTTGATCCAGATGGTGGTCATTATGAAGTGATGGAGTCTGAATTCCTTAGCAATGCAGTATAAAATTGAACTTTGTGAAAATTCTCTCCTTAGCTTCTTCCTACAACATATCTGACATCACCGACATCAAGAACTGGTCTGATGCACATCTTGCAGAAGATGCAAATGACGATGACGAGCCATGGTGAATAAGGAGGTGGAGGAGTGGTGGAAGGCAGAGGAGGTGCAGAAGAAGGCAGAGGAAGAAAAAGCACATCAGGTGGCCGAGGAAAAATGACACAAGGTGGCTGAGGAGGAGAGACGACGCAAGGAGGCAGAGGAGGCAGCCAGAAAACAGGTAAGTAACATCTGATCATAACTGACCAGAGTTAACCATAGAACAGGCTGCAGAGGTAGTGGCACAACAGCACCTGTTACGCGAAATGTATGCTGTATGTCGAATGTACTCTGTTTGTCTTGAGGGAGGTACTCATGAAGAGACACAGCGTCCTCAATAGAACAAAGCTACGACAAGAGTCAAGTCAAGGGATCAGGGTCAAGGGTTCCTCTAGTCAAACAAGACTGAGGTTGAAGGAGACTTGAGAACGTACAAGAACATTGTATTGTGTAGATCAAGAATGAGGAAAGGAAGTACAGGCAGATCGGTATAAGTACTAGCGAGCTACTGCGGATGACTAATCTATAGAACATCATAGAAGCAATAGAACAACTGAGTCATGAATGAGTCACGATGGTTGTTAGGGGAAACATAAGCAGTGTGAGAGAACTACTTAGAGGAGAAGGCTGTCCATAGATGAATAAACCAGACATAAGTGCATATCCCCTACTGGCAATAAGGAAAAGGAACGGCGTGAGGAGTGCATTCAAGGTAATGCAATGACACTAAAGCTGTCTGGGTTAAAGAGAAGAAGGGAGTCATCTCGACCTGGTGTTAGTATCCCAGGGAGCACAAACATAGAGAAATGTGAAGATATAAGGAAAATGGAGGCCCACATATATTGTATCGTAACATTACCCCCTTCGTAAACTGGAGCCCCTGGCTCAAGTAACATACTACCCCTACGCATCAGGAGGAGGGGGTTCTTGTTGGAGAGCTCCAGGGGAGAAGATAGACGCGGCCTGCTCAGGAGTAAGGACCATAAAAGGACAATCAACCTCTTGGTGTCCAAATGCAGCACAAGTGGAGCAAGGTACTCCAGGACAAAACTAGGGTCCATGTCCCCATCAAAGGCAAATGCTACATTGGGTGGTGAGACACAGACGTGATGGATGACCGGGGGCGGCATGATGACCTTTGGGACAGATATATTGGGGACAGTCATCTCGCAGGTGCCCAAGACTGTGACAACGAAAACACTGAGTGGAGGCATTGGCGGGGGTAGGAGGGAAGATGTTCAGAAGAACATGAGTAGCCGCCGAGAGAACTGTATTGCCAGAAGTGTTTCGAGTGTAATAGGTCCTGAAGATGCGTCGAGTGTCTTCATCGAGATGTCGGCCAGCAGTATCAGAGTTGTGTGGGAAGTGAATAGCCACAGGAGTGAGAGGTCGTTCGACAGGAGAGGTGGGAGTGGACAGT
The DNA here is from genome assembly GCA_038091315.1 of Porphyrellus cyaneotinctus. Taxonomy (NCBI): domain Eukaryota; kingdom Fungi; phylum Basidiomycota; class Agaricomycetes; order Boletales; family Boletaceae; genus Porphyrellus; species Porphyrellus cyaneotinctus. The sequence goes on along the minus strand of JBBPOF010000413.1, from coordinate 6,014 downwards.
TCAATTGCGGTAGAGGTTTCAGACAGCAGGGTCATGGGGGAGCAGGGACGAGAAGAGATGCGGGATGCGAGAATGGGAGTGTCAGATATGAAGGTTGTTCCTTGGGGTCTGGGAGGAGGAATGGGTAAGATAGGTGGGGATCGAGGAGGAAGAAAGTCAGTAGCTTCCATGTATCTGTCTCGTTCTCCCATGGACATGGATAAGTAAATTCGTTGGAACGTGGCATAAATCACGGTAGTGGGTAATTGTTCAACGAACAAATGGAATCCATATAGATGAAGGATGGTGAGAATATGACGAGGGAGGGCAGATATATGAAGTTGTAAAGGGATACCGAAGTCTGAAGAAGGGTCAGAAGGGTTGGCCAGGCGATGGTATTGTTCAACTGTCAGGGTCTCATGGAAAAGTTTGATGAGCTCCGGGGTGACAATGTCTTCTTCGAACAGATAAAGATCCTTGAGGGCGTGGCAAATATGTGGCATGGTGAGAATGGCAGCGTAAAGAATGAGAATGAAATGTAAGGGCAAACAAGAGGGACGAACAGGACGAGAACACAATGGGGAGGTATTTGCAGAGGAGGATAGAGAAGAGGAGGAACGAGACGAAGATAGAAAAGACATATTCAGGGGAATCAAAGATGATGGCTTTGATGGAGAAGTGGAACATTTGCAGGGGGGTACTCACGAAGAGATGCCACTTCCTGGGGATTTAGTTCAGACGATGACTCTCCTTATAAGCTTTGAGTATCTCAGGCACATGGCAGAGATTGCTTTCGGGTTCCCATGTGTTTTCCGAGGATGGATAACCCTTCCATGTGGTTAGGTACCGGCATTTTCCAGTGTTGCCTCTATGACTAATGATCCAATCAACTTCGTATTCTTCTTCGGCATCAATTAAGTCAGGAGGGGGTCAGGAGAAGTTGGGACCATGTGTGACGGTTTCACAATAAGAAGATAGGAGGTTGGCATGGAACACATCGTGGATTTTCCATGTGGGCGGTAGGCATAACTGGTAAGTGAGCGGAGATAGGACCTGAGATATCTCAAAGGGTCCATGACATTTTGGGGTAAGTTTCCATGAAGGGTAATGGAGGTGTAGATTAGAGGCTTCTAGCCAAACCTTATCACCTACTTTCCAGGGGGAGAATTTCTGGGTGGAACGTTCAGTCATGATCCATCTAGCGGTTTTGTGTGCTGCAAGAGCTTCTTTTCGGGCTTCTTTGAGCAGGGAGAGTCGGTTTTCTAGAGCAGGAAGAAAGGTCTTGCCCAGGGGAGGATATGACTGGGGTTCGTATCTGAGGAGTAAGGAGAAAGGGGAGACCTTGGTAGAGCTGTGTGGGGTGGAGTTGTGGTGGAATTCGGTGGTGGTGATGTATTCGGTCCATTTTCGGGGGTTATTGGAGCAGAAGATTCGGAGATAGGTTTCGATTTCCTGATTGGTTCGCTCAGTTTGGCCATCAGTCTGAGGGTGATAAGTGGTGGAGAGGCAGATATCATAGTTGAGGAGTCTGGCTAGTTCCAGCGTGAAAGTGGAAGCGAATTGAGGGCCTCTATCCGAGATGATAGAGTCATATAACCCGAATCGTTTGTAGACATGTTCAAAGAATAGTTTGGCAACTCCAGCGGCATCGATAGTTTTAGTACAAGGGCACAGAATTACCCCCTTCATAAGGCCGTGGTCGACCATGGCCATCAGAGAGTCAAAGCCGGCAGAAAGGGGAAGATCAGTGATGAGATCAACGGAGAGTTGTCGAAAGGGAAGAGAGGAGGCAGAGGGGATTGGAGCCAGAGGGGGGCGAGTTGGGTGAGTATTAACCTTGTTCTGCTGGCAGATAGCACAACCCGAAACAAAGGCATTGACAAAGGAGGATAGGCCAGGCCACCAAAAGTCTCGTTTGACAACAGCTTTGGTGTGGAAACAACCCATATGACCCATAGAAGGAGAGGAGTGCAAAGCATAGATGATGGAGTGGCAAGAGGATGGAGGTATGTACATCCGGCCTTTGAAGTAGAGGTGACCGTTGTCGAGAGTCCAATCAGCGAGGATCGAACAGTGAAATAATGGTGAGCCCTGCTGTAGATTGGCGATGGTGTGTAACACGAGAGGGTCAGAGGCAGAGGAGGAAGAGATTTTGTTGGCGAGAGTGATGTCAAGAGCATTGATGACCATGGGGTCCAGACAAATGGAAGCGTCTGCATTATTGGTGCTAGTATCCAGGTGATCGCGTTGAGAGAGGGCGTCCGCAGGAGCCATCTTGGATCCAGGTGTCACCTTCCAGATAATGTCAAAATCCTGGAGAAACAACACCCAGCAAGCCTGACGACGAGAGAGTTTTCGAGGGTCTTTGATATAGGAAAGATTTTTGTGAGCCGTGATGATGGTTGTTACGATACAGTATATGTGTGCCTCCGTTTTCCTTATATCTTCACATTTCTCTACATTCGTCCTCCCTGGAATACTGACACCAGGTCAAGATGACTTTCTCCTTCTCTTCGGTCCAGACGACTTTAGCGTCATTGCATTACCTTGAATGCACTCCTCACGCTGTTCCTTCTTTCCTATTGCTGGTAGGGGACATGCACTTTTGTCTGGCTTACTCATCTGTGGACAGCCTTCTCCTCTAAGCAGTTCTCTCGCACTGCTTACGTTTCCCCTAACAACCATCATGACTCGTTTGTGACTCAGTCGTTCTATTGCTTTCCTTGATGTTCTATAGATTAGTCATCCGCAGTAGTTCACTAGTACTTATACCGAGCTGCCTGTATCTTCTCTCTTCATTCTTGATCTGCGCAATCCAACGTTCGTTGTACGCTCTCAAGTCTCCCTTGACCTCAGTCTAGTTGACTTGAGGAACTCTTGACCTCAGTCTCGTTTGACTTGGGGAACCCTTGACCTTGAAACCCTTGACTTGAGTTTTGTTGTAGCTTTGTTCTATCGAGGACGTTGTGTCTCTTCATGAGTACCTCCCTCAAGACAAACAGAGTACACTCGACGTACAGCGTATGTTTCGTGTAACAATGGTGACCGGATGGTTGGTTCCCTGAAGGTAATGTTGCCATTCAGAGAGAGTGAGGATGATGGCAAGGAGTTCCCTGTCATAGATGTCGTAGTTGCATTCCGCAGGGGCAAAGGTTTTTGAGAAGTAAGCACAGGGATGGGGATCGCCGTTAGCGTCATCCTGCATAAGTACTGCGCCCGCGGCCAAGAGGGAAGCATCGGTCATGAGTGAAAAGGGTCGAGAGGTATCGGGGATACAAAGGACAGGGGTGGAGGAGAACATGGTTTTGAGGATATTGAATGCTTTCTGTTGGAGTGGGGTCCAAGCCCAAGGTTCATCCTTCCGGGTTAACAGATTCAGGGGGGCAACAATGTTAGAGAAATTGGGAATGAATTTGTGGTAGAAGTTGGCAAAGCCAGTGAAGGACCGTATGCCTTTGACAGAAGTGGGCAGTTTCCAGTCGTGGATGGCATTGAGTTTCTTCACGTCCATTGCGACCTGTCCCTGTCCAATGATCATTCCAAGATACTCCATTGTGGGGACATCGAAGGTGCACTTGGAGATTTTTAAAGATAGATTGTGTTTGCGTAGGCAGAGGAGGATGCAACGTGTTCATTCATGGTGAAGGGAGAGGGAACCTTGGGTGCAGATGCCTAGATCGTCCATATAGATTTTGAGCCAACGTTCCGCAATCATGTCTGCGAAGATGTGATTCATGAAGGATTGAAAGGTTGCAGGAGTGTTGCAAAATCCAAAAAACATGACGGTAGGTTCGAACAGTCTGAGGGGTGTGATGAATGCAGCTTTCCATTGGTCCTCCTCTCGAATCTGAATGTTGTTATATCCCCATCAGATGTCGAATTTGGTACAGAAGTTGGCATCTTTCATATCATCAATGAGTTCCGGGATGAGTGGTAAAGGATATCCGAAGTGTCAGGTATGAAGGTTCAAGTGTCGATAGTCTTGGCAAGGGCGAAGAGTTCCATCCTTTTTTGGTATGAAAAAGAATGGGGATGCTTGAGGGGACTTGGAGGGGACAATATGTCCAGTTGCTAAATGTTCCTTGACGAATGCTTCGCAAGCAGAGAGTTTGGCAGGATTTAAGGGGTATATCTTAGCTATCTTTGGGGTGAATGTAGGGAGGAGATCAATGGTGTGGTTGAAGGATCTATGGGGTGGTAGCTTGGTATGCATCTTTTCTGAGAAGACATCGGCGAAGTCCTGGCACTAATCCAGAACTGGTTGTTCTGTTGGTTTCTCGGTTTGAGCGATTTGGGTAGAGATGGTGATCTTGTTGATCGTTTCACCATTGTGCCACAGTTCCCGTTTTCGAAGGCGTTGTGATATCTTTTGATTGGCTTCTAAACCAAGCCACCGAAGAAGGTATCTTTGTGGGATGTATGGATCATCAGGCATAGGGGATGGTGGTTGAGGGATTTCAAGGGTATGAGCATTCCAGTTGATGTGGGGATTCCACTTTCGAAGCCAGGGCATTCCCAGAATGATCTGTCTTTTCCCAAGGCTGAGTACCATGAGATCTATATCCTCGGAGAAGGAGTTGTGTTGAAAAGAAGTGTGGGCTTTCCAACGTATGGTTCCCTTTGTGTTGGTGGTTCCATCGACATTTATTGCCAAGGTGGGTTTGGGAAGATGAACGAGGGGGAAGTTGGCTTCACAAAGGAGTCCAGTGTCAATGAAGTTCCCGGTTGCTCCACAGTCAATGAGAGTGGTGGTTTCGATGATTTTTGTACTAGCACGGAGTTTGATAGGAATGTGAAGAGTTCTTTGCTTTGGTAAGGCTACTAGTACATGGGCAATATTATGGGAAGAGGACATCGAAACATCTTCCTGATGTAAAAATCCTCTGCTTCGAGATTGGTTACGGCTACTTCCTCCACTGGGTTGTCATAGCAGAGTTTCAGGGTTTGAAGGACTTTGGTTTCGTCCTTCCCTTGGGTTTTCAAGGTTTGGACATATTGTTCTAGTGCGGAGAGAGGGGCAACAGTAGATTTCGATGAGGGAACGTCATCGGTCGTGGTGGTTTCTGTGTTTTGAACTTTCTGGGGGCGAGGAGTCGATGGTTGAGAGGTTCTCTGAGAACAACATTGGGTAGCATTGTGTCCGGGTTTCCTGCAGCGGAAGCAAAGGCCATCTTTGAAGCACTTAGCGCACTCTGCAGGGGTAAGTTTCTGCAGGGTTACTGCATCAACGTCCATGGCATCAGGGTCTCTGGTGGTACGAGAGTTTAAAAGTGAGGGGGTTCCATGACGACCTCTTAGGGTAGCGATGCACATCTTCTGCATATGGAAAACCTTGGCTTGTTCGATCCACTTGGGTAAAGTGGTGGGGATGGCGGCCATGGACAAGATCATGGTGGCAATCTGTTGATCGATGCCAAGGGAGAATTGGTCAATGAGTGTGATGGGGTCAGTGATTCCTGCCTTAGCAGCGAGGTTTTGGAAGTCAGTGATGTACTTCTGAAATCCATCATCCATAGTTCCGTTTGGAAGTTTGAACAATTTCTGGACCAGCTTGGTGAGGTCATGTCGAGCAACTGCTTTAATATCGAAGGGGAAGAAGGTGGACTCAAAGTCCAGTATGAGTTTGTCAAAGGTTTTATCGGAGGCGGGGGGGTTGGCATCAGCCATTTTGTTATACCACATCTCTGAGAAAGAGACTCCTTGTCCCTTGCACATTTTATTGAGAGTGGTCATGACCTGGGTTTCGTCAGATGAATACAACCTGGAGTTGATGGCGAAGTAGGCCTTCATGGCCTTGATCCATCTCATGGCATCTGAGGGTTCCCCAGAGAAATCCACAGGGAGGGCGGCCTTGAGTTCGGAGGGGTTAGACATGGGTGCTGGGGTTATTCTGGGTGCAGGGGGTACAGTGGGTATAAAGGGCGTCACAGCCTGGGAGGTTCTGGATACAGTGGTTTCAGAGTACAATGACTCGTTGTTGTTGTCAGAGTCCTGTGGTACTTGGTACCTTCGTCGAGAAGGTCTGGATGTCGTGG
>JBBPOF010000412.1:0-25203 GCA_038091315.1 Porphyrellus cyaneotinctus | reverse complement strand
CCCCCGCGCCCGCCCCTCACCCTGGTGTCTGCATGATATGTCAATGGTTGATGGTTGGATGAGGGGGGGAAAATCAAAGTGCCAGCAGGATGGTTGACTGCATGATGCTTGGTTGACTGAGAATTGGGTGGACTGCTGGGGAGGTGATCTACATCGTCATCTGCATGATGCTTGGATGTCTGAGGGTTGTGTTACATCTGCCTTGGATAGAGACAGAAGTAGACTTTCAAGGTGTAGTGCAAAGCGTCGATGGTTTGTGCAAGGCTAGGTCAAAGGTTCAAGGATCAGTCCAACAACTGTGGACTTAGATCAATGGTTCTAGGGACGTCCACTCAAAGAGGAGCGATGGAGGAGTGGGCAAGTGCTATTATTCAAGGTAGGGGAAAGTAGGTCAAGCTTAGGGGAAATACATGAGGCTGGGTGGCAACTTATATACTGGAACGAAAGGGTTAAGGGCAGGCATAGAAGTCAGATGACTAATCATAGAAGAATGCAATGGAATCTGATGGAAGGAGGCAATGACGAAGCAAGTGGAGTACAACATAATGGGGATGAGTCATCGCAGAAGAAAAGGGATAAGTCCATAAGAGGGCTTAGCTAAGTTGAGGAAAAGAAAAGAAAAGGGCATATCGTAACAGGTTGAATGAGGGAGGGGAAATCAAGATACTAGTGGGATTATTGACTGTGCAACACTTGGTTGGCTGAGGGTTGGGTGGAGTGCTGGGGATGTGTTCTACATCATCATCTATGCGACGCTTGGATGGCTGAGAGTTGGGAGTGCTGGGGGGGTAATTTATATTGTTGTCTGTGTGATACGTTGATGGTTGATGGTTGGATGAGGAAAGAAGAGTTGGGGTGCTGGCGGGATGATCAACATTGTTGCCTGCACATAGCAGAGAGGAACCCGAAGTTGATGCCCTGGGAATCGGGGGTGGAAGGTGCTATTTATTTAAAAGATTCCATAGAAAGGGAAGCACAACAAGTAGTGCATGTTAGTTCAAGTACCAACATTGAGCAATTAGACTGAAATACCTTGCTTGGTATGAGTCGGCTGAGAGTATTACCTATAATGAAGTGGGAACATCTTGTTGGAACATCTGAACATCTGGTGTTCATGGGGAGAAGACCTGTAGGATGGAATCTGGGAATGAGAAGGCATGTCTGTGAGAAGTGAGAAGGTAGGCATTAAATAAGACGACATTGGGCAAGAGAAATGAACAGATACTTATTGTCTTCACCTGCTGATGCTGAAGGGTACCTGCTGTTGTTGTTATGCTACTTGCCATATTTGGTTTATTGGTTGGAGAATGGTAGAATGGTAGAACAGTATAATTGTGAGTATCTGTCACTACGACGACTGCGAAGCAGTGGCTAGTGGCTAGATAATTAGTTAAAAATGGTATTATCTTCATGCAGGGCAGCTGACACAGCAGGATAAAACTTAGCTTATACTTTTGTCTTCTTGCTCGGTTGGTAGTGGCTAGATAATAATCAGGAACGCAAACTTAGCTTATACTTTTGTCTAATGGACCACATATAAAGGTTCCAGATTGGTTGTGCCTACATTGTACCCACTATGCCTTCAGCAAAAATGGCTATCCAATGAGATCAACCCACCTCCACTTCTGTTACCACTCTTATTTTCTCAGGAAGAGCTCATCTACCAGCTGAAATCCAGAGTGATCATATCTGCAGCTATAGAGATGGCACTCTCAACCTCCAAAATAGCTCAGCAGGTAGCTATTAAGTGTACCTCAATGAAGCCCAAGTTTCCTCTTTCTGCTCCTTCACCTACTCTGTCCATATCAAAACCCCATGGCCCTGCAAAAAGTGTCAAGTTCCCTCCAGAACCTTTGCATGATTCCACCTCTGACCATGAGGGATCGAACTGTTCTTTGTCCTGCTCTCTATCTGAATCCAGCTTATCATCATTGGAATCAGAGGACTCCAATATCTCAAAGATTCCAAAACCGAATGGCGAGGCTGGGAGACCAGGTTGAGGAGGTTACAACTTGGAAGATCAATTAGATTGGGGCACTGAAGGCTTTAAATTACTCAAAGTAGGTCAACAGAATTCTTGCAGAATGACCTCACTGAAGCAACAAACAGCGTTTTGTTGACAAGGCCATTAAGAAGCATTTGGACACATCCAAATGCAGGAGCGTCCAAGACACAAAGGCAATGGAAAAGGTGTGACAAATGGTAAGCAAGGAATGCCAATACACAGTCATCTACTCACCTAAGTACCAGGCCCTATCCAAATTTCCTGACTTAGGAGTGTTTGAACACTGTTGGCCAGTGTTTGATTTGATCCAACTTTGATTGAAGTACACGTCATTGAGATCCAGACAGAAACAGAGGATGCAGGCAGGAAACTCCAGGGAACTAGGTGTGAAAATGAGATCGAAGTAGAGAGTAGTATGATTACACACAGTGAGAGCATCAGTGGAGGCACCAAGCAACAAAGGTTCAACTGTGGGCCTGGAAATTGTGCACAAACATGACTTAGTTGTAGACAGGAGAAGGATTAGAAACCAGAACGTACCGGAAGTGCTGTATTTGTGAATGTTCGCAATCGAGTGAATTGTCAAGGGTTCTGGCAAGAGGGTGAGCGATAGCATATGCAGGGATGGAGATGTTGAACAATAGCGTACATGGGGATGTTGTACTCATGCTTTGTTTGCAATCCAAATCTGAATAACTTGGTACACATTACTACCTTTATGACAGTTTATACATGATAGAACTACTACTACAAAGACTTAGAACTACTATGCAAAGGAGGAAAAGGAAGGAGGAAGAGTGTTGCTGACACTTGTAAGTGGCTACTTATTGTGAATCGAACTCAGTCTGGGCGACACCGAGTGGTCACCACATGTGATCAAAGTGGACATGGTGGATTGAGTGGACTTAGCGGGCAATGCCAAGTGGTCGCCACATGTGATCAAAGTGGTTATCCTACATGATCCACCATGTACCAATGTCGGCGTCACCCAGACTGAGTTCGATTCACAATAAATAGCTGCTCACAAGTGTCAGCAACACTCTTTCTCCTTCCTCTTCATCCACCATCTAAGTTATCATTATTATTCGTCATTTGTGTATTCAGTATGTAGCTTTAGTCATTTCAACATAATGTAGCCTTACTTGTTCTGATTTTACTGTACTCTTTGTATTTTGTTACCCTATGATGTAGCCCCACTGTCTGAGACATTGCCGAAACAATACAAGATAAAGATTCAATAAGAGTGAGTGACCTAAATAATTTCTCGAACTGTTGTTTAGTCTTTACCTTTACAGGCTCCACATGCTGTCTCTGCATCAAGCACCATGTCTTTCCCCTTCAAGATCTCGCATACCATGTTTGACCCCACTGCCCTCAACATTCTTGAATGATTTGCGTGGAAGGAGCTCACCTTTCAGGGTGTTTTCCAGTGCCTGGAGGATGAGTTCATCAATTGTTCTGACTACAACTCCAATGAGTGGGCTGACCTAGTCAAGATCATTACCCACAAAGGTCTGGATGGTCTTCAGGAAATTAGGTCTGTGCTCTGGAAACACGGAGCTTTACCTGAAGGTGAGCACATTGCGTGAGACTACATTGCTTGCTTAACTCCCAATTACAGGAGTGACCTCAGTCGCAGATGTGTCCTCTTCCAATCTAGGCACATCTTCCAACCACAGCATGTCTTCCAACCAGCAAGAGTCAGTGTTTGTGTCAGAAGGTATGTCTCATTACCATCCTAACAACTATATTATTCACACATGAGCTTATGCAGGGGATGTATTGCCTTTGCACCAAGACCTTGCTGTGTGGACGATGCTGTGGGACTGGGTGGTGGAAATGTACAAGTTTCCTCAATTGATCATGAAGATGGAAGGTTTTGGGAATAGGTTTGTGCAAGAAGAATGGAGAGATTTGTTTAGCACGGTCTTCGATGCATCTTGCCCCCAAGAAGACAAAGACACCACCCTATTGGCTGCATCATCATCCAAGCCACATACCATCCAGATTGTGGAAGATGCAATGGCGACTCTGGGCCTCTCTTTTCCAGTGACTCATTGCTATGTGCCACCTTGAGTTCCCTGGGAGCAGCCAACTGCAAAATAATCTGCTTGGGGCTCTCTACATCCAGCTAAGTGTCAGAAGACAGCATCAATATTCCTTGACATAGCTGTGGAAGAGGACAATGATGATGAAGACGACAGAGACGAAGAGGATGACAAAGGAGAAGAAGAACATTGCTCACACAACATTGATGTTTTGCCAGTGCAACCAGCTGGCCATGTGTTATATGCTGAACAGCTTGCACGCATTGTCGTGTGCTATGATGGTGGAAATGCTGATTCGCAAACTGTTCCTTCTGTGAACTATTCTGAGGTACCTCTTCCCCAGAGATTGGTTTGTGGTAGTGGATTAAGAATTGTATACTGTTACATTTCTAACAAGTGAGTTATAATACATCTTCTCTTTTTCAAGGAATGATGGATGTCAGGGAGTACGGCACAGTATTGTCATCTTGCTTTGGAGACTGCTGGCAATTTAAGGTGTTGGGATGTTGACAGTATCCAACCTTAGTTCTGACGCTTCTGGATCCCAATATCCGGAACCACCATTCCGGAACCACTTCCGGAATTTTCCCGTGCACTTCCGGACTCAGAACCACTGGAAGGTCCGGAACCACTGGAACCACTTCCGGAACATTCCTGCGCTTTTCCAGAAGCATTGGAAGCATTGGAAGTATTGGAAATTGTTAAAATGTTCTTTCAGGTTCGCTACTACAATATTGCAGGTAACATAATATGAGTATACCTCCACCCATAGTATATATATCTTCACCCTGCTTACAAGCACCTCAGTCGTTTCTGCCATCTTAGGCAGCGGCTGAGGTGAGTACTTTTTACTTAGTTTTCATTCCTAGCTAATGTACTGTAGCACTGGGCAATTCCTGCCCTTCTCTTAGGTGAATAAACAGTCGTTTCCACCATCTTAGGCAGTGGCTGAGCACTGGGCAATTCCTGCCCTTCTCTTAGTTTTGTCAGATGTCACAAGACTATCCCACAAGATCTATGTGGATGCGCCTAGCCCCGTTCACATCCAGAATGTCTGTCCACCATCTCATAAATCTGTGCTCCATAGCATTGATATCCTTCCGGATGAAGACCACGCTGCTCTCCATAGTCATCCCCCTTGTGCTCCCCTTCATTCTTATGTTCGCATTCTAAGGAGTGTGTATCAGCATGACATTGGGTATATCTTATGTGCTAACAACAACACCTGTGACATCCTTGTGGTCCCTTGTCATTGCCCCTATGACGTGATAGACAAGGAGGACGTACCCGCCGTGAAAGCCCAGAAAAGGATGGAGAGGAAACTCTTCGATTCCTCCACTGCCAAGGATGCTGGCCTGGAGGTTGTTTCAACAGGTAATACAGTTACCTGCTGTGGCCTGGATTATCACCATGGCCTCCTACAATAGACTTTTGCAAAGTTCTCTATTGAGGCTGTGCAAACACCACACCCTGATCATATTGTGGGACACGCAGAAGCGGAAATTGACCCTGACCTCATCAAGCTTTCACACTCAACTTTCACTGTCCAATTCTGGAAAGAAGCCAATTGCATGCATATTGTTGCAGGCTCGTTGGTGGGTGAGCTAGGAAACATAGTGTTGGTAAATGGTGAACGCTCTTCAGTTGTCATGTGGCCATACAATCCTGACCACTCCTCCATCCAATATGCGGCATCAGTGTTGGATGTCCAATGAGTTTTTCAACATGGGGATACTGTCAAGGTTCTGGCTAGTGTTCATCGCGGTTCTACAGGCATGGTGATAACCGCCATTGAATATGATGCAACACTTTTATTAGCCACAATGGAAACAGTAAGTACTTAATCTTCATGGAACTTCTTCAATAACATTTGTAAAGATTGTAGTTCCCACCATCTTTCTGGAGAGTCACTTGGCTCCACACGTGTTATGCTGGGTGATCGGGTGGAAATCATGTCTGGTGAGAACCACAGTTTGATCAGTGTTTTCGACAGTATTGCCGAACAGGGCTTTATTTGGGTTACAGTGTGGAAACCAAACACGAAAGATGATGGTCAAGGGGACTGGTTATCCCTGCTAGCTCATCTAGATGAACTCACAGTCCAGAAGCCAGCTGACATCCTTTGCTATTCTAAGGAAACTTGGTATGGTGTGTCGGTTGGTGATACTTTACAGGTTGCCAGAGGTGATCTTCATGGCTTTATTGGCATTGTGCAAGCGGTCTACTTTCCAAAGGCTGAGGTGAAGCTAATTTCAGAGGTAGATGGTCGCCTGGTAAGTTGGGATGAATCTTCTGTGATCATTGCTAATGCATGCTAGATTCCAATTCCGATCCAGCTGTGGAGGAAATTGGTCAAGTTTTTTTTGAAACTGGCTGCAACTAGTGTGATAGGTCATGATGTGTGGATAGTCAGTGGAGAGAAAAAGGGCTTTCGGACTACACTTAACATTGTTAATCACACTACCAGCTTGGTATCGTTCCATGGGCATCACACATTCAAGGTGAAGAACAAGCATTTAGCCACTGAGTAAGATTCTTTCTCCTTATCTCCTTGTTGAGGCCAATTAATTCTCATACAGGACCAGTGTGCTTCTTGACAGCACTACTCTGCAAGGGGATGTCTTGGTTGTGCTCCAGGCATTAGTCAGACAATCGCATATTCAGGAGTTGCTGGTTCACAACACAACACCTCCGCCAGCAGAGGTAATGGCTGCAAATGAATCGGAGGCTTGGAAGGTAACAATGGAAGATATTGTAGAGCCTGCCATGATTGACAAAGGTGAGCATCCATGAGCATCCATGAGCATCATACCCAACCACTCATAATTCTAGGTTGTGTTCAATGGCTTTTTGATGATCAGTTTTGCGACCATTTGCAGTACCAGCTCTGCTTCAAGATCAGTGCCGCTTACTGTGGAGGCAATTATGTGAAACATGTCATGCACACCAGCCCTGATTGGTTTGCTAACGGGGAGGGACATGCTCCTTTGGGGTGCATGGCACTCTCTGTGTCTGTTATGCGAAATGTATGCTGTACGTCAAGTGTACTCTGTTTGTCTCGAGGGAGGTACTCATGAAGAGACACAGCATCCTCAATAGAACAAAGCTGCGACAAAAGATAAGTCAAGGAGTCAAGGTCAAGGGTTCCTCAAGTCGAAATGGCCTGAGGTCAGGGGAGACTTGAGAACATACAACGAACGTTGTATTGCGTAGATCAAGAATGAGGAAAGAAAGTACAGGCAGACTGGTATAAGTACTAGCGAGCTATTGCGGATGACTAATCTATAGAACATCATAGATCACAGAAGAACGACTGAGTCACGATGGTTGTTAGGGGAGACGTAAGCAGTGCGAGAGAACTACTTAGAGGAGAAGGCTGTCCATAGATGAGTAAACCAGACGTAAGTGCGTGTCCCCTACTGGCAATAGAAAGAGAGAACAGCATGGGGAGTGCATTCAAGGTAATGCAATAACACTAAAGCCGTCCGGGCTGAAGAGAAGGAGGAAATCATCTCGACCTGGTGTTAGCATCCCAGGGAGGGCGAATGTAGAGAAACGAGAAGAAAGAAGGAAAACGGAAGCGCACATATACTGTATCGTAACAGTGTCTCGTAACCATACGCACACAGGAGCCACTGTGGAATACCACCATGTACCTGCACATTTTCTCAGCCCAGCACCTCCAACTTTGCAAGGTCAATATGTGCTTGTTCTGCGAGGCCCTCTACAGGGAACATTTTGCAAGGTCATCAAATGGATGCAGAAGACCGGTAATGCATCGATTACACCACTTTACAAATGTGTAGAATATGTTGTATCTGCTATGGACATCTGTCTCACTATACCACTTTAATGTATATAATTCATGCATGTAGACACAATAATGTATGTGATATTATCTGCTAGTGTGAGAGCGCCATCGACGTCGCTGGATCTATGAAATGTTGAATTAGATGGGGAATGGAGATGGTGATGGTTGCAAGATGGCACTGTAAGGCACACTGGCATTGTGCCTGCTGATCAATGGCATTCACAGCACTGATCACCATACACACTCCACACCATGTACATATATAAGGGCGGTTGTGCTCATCCTTTTCCATCATCAATTTCACACCTTGTTCATGTTCTGTCTGTCCCTCTCTTAGTGTTGGCACCACGTGTGCCCTTCCAGGCACTCGTCGGCTTCAGTATCATTTATCTTTATGAAAATCTCGGATTTTTGAGGGACTGAAACTTGACGATATACAATCATACTAGCTATGTGTTACAACCCAGGTGGCACCCCACACATAACCCAGCACAGTTCTAGTCCTGAAAAAAATCCCATCTGAGCAATGCGCAAGAGTGGTTGAACTTGAACCAAGCCTTTGTTAATGACAAAACTACAATATGTTTCAGTGAGAATTGCCAGTGAGCAAAATGGCCCAGTACATTCACTGGGTCCACTAACTCTAAGACTGGATGGAGTGTGCTAGAGTATAAGTGTGCTGGGAAATATAGATAGTGCCTAAATGGATCAATATCATCTGGCTCAATTGGGAGGTAGCATTGAACAGCAAGTCGGACACATCTGTTGTCCTCAAAGATGTATTTGATGTGACCAGGAATTGTGGCCTTGGACAGAACAGCAGCATAAAAGAGCACCTGACTGTTGCCAACATGAGTAGAATGCCAACTGTAGGTGGTTTGATTGAAGCAGTATTGTGCATGCAAGACCACATGCCCGCAGGATGTTAAAGCAGCAAGGTCGTGGGGGGTCATCTGGGACTGCTTATCTGTACTAACCATCGAGGGTAAGGGTGAGTCATTACCATCTGTTATGACATATTTGTCAAACAAAATCTTGCATTCGTGGATTGCTGGTGGGCAATCTGGTCAACCAAGCCAGGACCTGAGTCAAGACCCTTATATGAATGACTGAAGGATTGTTTCCTCCAGCTCTCCTAGACAGGGGTTCAGTGAGAAAAGTCTATACAATTTATGTGAATGAACCAAATTTGTGATTGATGGGCAACTGCTGCAACTGGTCAATCATGCGTTCGAATGGAAAGCACCACCAGGAGTGGACAGGCCCAAAAAGGTCAAGATAGTCATATATATGGCAAGCCATGTGGCCATTTAGGTGTAGAGGAGCCTGTGGCAAAACCAATTGCAAATCCCTAAGCCACACTCTGATACAAGCACGATAGGTGCTCATGTGTGACTCAGTCATGATTCGGTAACAAGCGATTTGGATGACCAAAACAAGTTGCATTGTGTGGTTTAGAGTGCAATGAAAATCATTTGCAACCTCTTGTGAAGAGTGTACTGAGCCTTCTCCCCATAGACTGATCAATGCCAAAGGTAAATAAACAGTCGCCATGGTCCACCATTCATCAGCCTTGAGAGTACCAGCTCTCGCCTTGCTGAAGTTCTGCGGAACAGAATTTAACCAGGATGGGGTATCAGTGTCTTTGATGACTTGCTGAATGCGCTGCATCACTGATGGGCTTGAAGTGTAGATGTGAGAAGGAGCCATCATTGGTCTGGTCTTGCGCTATATGGAAACTTGTCATATGCCAGATTTTCGTTAAGTCCAACTCCGGACTTCCAAATCGACTCCGACCGTATTCTGACCTTTTCTCCTTTCTCGCTTTCCAGACTTGTTCTCCGCTTTCTTCCAATGTTCACTCTGTTCCTATTATTCATTTCATATGACATTCATCATTGCTAACAAACTTCAAATCTGTGTCTCACTTAGTAGCACAGCTCTGGGCATACTTACCTCCGTCACAGCGCGGGGATATTTACTTCTGACCTCTGTGTAGTTAGTCGTTCGGACCTGAGTCCTCCGTATATAAACCTCCGTACTTTGTCTTTAGTACTTCAGTTCGAATATCAACTTAATCACTTCCTTTGAGTCACTCTTGATCCTTACTCTCATTCTCCTCTGAAATACGAGGTCCTTAGGGAACTGGCAAGGGCGCAACACATAAGTCCTGTGCTGATGACCTCATTCCTCTGTCTACCTCCGACCCTCCGTCATACCTCCGGTACACCTCCAACCCCAACCTCTGACCTCTTGCGCTTGCGCACCTCCAGACTTCGTCGGACTCGTCCAGAAGAACCGGATCTAACAGAGAGTGATGAAGGGAATGCATGGTTGGATGGCCATGTTATGGGTGGAAAGCATTTTCTAGGTGCGGGCACTGCAGGGGAAGGTTCTGGGGTGTGCCTGTTTATAAGCATTCAGGAGAGTTTTGGCATGGTCCAAATCTGACTCAGGAACCCATGAGTCTTCTTTGGCTGTGTATCCTTTCCATCAGATCAAGAAGGAGTGGTGTTTTAATGTTCCACAGTGGCGTAAGAATCTTTTCTATTTCGAATTCTTCTTCCCCATTAATGAGATCAGGTGGTGGTTTCGGGTGGTTTGGGCCATGGACGGAGTTTTCATGATAGGGAGATGAGAGAGAAGTGTGAAACACAGGGTGGATCTTCCATGTTTGCAGGAGTTGGAGTTTATAGGATAAGGGGGATAGGACGTCTGTGATAGTGAAAGGGCCTTCTCTTTTTGGTGCGAACTTTGCAGATGAGAGATCACGTTTCAGGTTGCAGGCTTCTAGCCAAACCTTCTCTCCTTTCTGGAAAGGTTTGAACTTGGAGCAGACATGGGAGGCCATCATTTGGCGAGTGAGTTTGTGGGCTGCCAGGGCTTCATCTCTGGCTACAGAGAGAGCTTTGAGTCGAGCTTCTACGGTGGGAACAGAGGATTCTGGGAGGATGGAAGGTAGGGCATGGGGTTCATATCCGAGTATAAGGTAAAAAGGGGTTTTGCTGGTGACAGAGTGAGGGCAATGATTGTGTGCAAACTCAGTGTGGGTGATAGAATCGGCCCAAGAGGTGGTGTGTGATCCGCAGTAAATCTGTACAAATGTTTCAACCTCCTAATTTACTCGTTCCATTTCGCCATTGGATTGTGGGTGGTATGCGGTGGAGAGGGAAAGATCATAGTTTAGGAGTCATCCGAGTTCTCTGGCAAAGGAGGAGGCGAATTGGGGTCCTTGGTTGGAAATGACCTTGTCATATAGTCCAAACTGTTTATAGACTTTGTGGAAGAAAAGGGAAGCAATGCCTTCAGCGGTGATGGCTTTCTTGGTGGGGCAGAGAATTACCCCCTTAGTAAGGCCGTGGTCCACCACGACTAGAAGGGAATCAAACCTGGATGATTCCGGGAGATCCGTGATCAAGTCACAGGAGATCTGCTGAAAGGGGCGAGAAGCGATGGACTTGATTGGGGAGAGAGGGGGGCATGTAGGGTGCATGTTAACCTTGTTGGCTTGGCAAATTGCACAGCCTTCAACATATTGGCAGACAAACTGTGGGAGACTGGGCCACCAGTATTCCATGGAGACGAGTTGGCAAGTTTTCATAAAGCCAGGATGACCAGTGGTTTCGTGATCATAGCAACGACAGAGGATATCTCATCAGAGATCATCGGACGGGGGAACGTAGACACGATCCTGATATGTCAGGACACCATCACAGAGTTGCCAGTTGGCAAGGCGAGAGCGGAAGGGTGGAGGGATGTCTTCATTGATGGCTTGGAGGGCGATGATGAGGAAAGGATCATCCTTAGAGTACTGTTGGATGTGGTTGCGCATGGCGGTGTCAATGACGCAAACGAAAAGGGAGGGGGGTAATAATGTGGTTCCTTCGTTATTCAAGTCTGAAGTTGGGAGGTGGTCAGGCTGATGGGATAGGGCATCAGGGCTGAAGAGGAGGGATCTGGGAACATGGATCATCTTCAGGTCAAAGTCCACTAGGTCAAGGAGCCAGTGGGCTTGGCAGCGGTTGAGATTTTGGGGTTGCCGGAAGTATGTGAGGTTCTTGTGATCTGTGAAGATTTGGACTGGGAAAGGGGATCCTTGGAGATAGTGTTGCCATGCTTTGAGGGCATGGAGGATGGTGAGGAGTTCTCTATCATAGATGTTGTAGTTTCTTTCTGTGGGGGAAAAGGATTGAGAGAGGTAGGAACAAGGATGCCATTTGCCATTGGTATCAGCTTGGAGGAGAATTCCTCTGGAAGCAAACTTGGAAGCATCGGTGGCGATGGTGAAGAGAGCATTTGGGTCAGGGAGATGGAGGATGGGTTGGCTGAGGAAGAGTTTCTTTAAGGTGTCGAACACGTTTTGACAGGAAGTAGACCAGTGCCATTGTTGGTTTTGTTTCATAAGGTCTATGAGGGGGCAGGCGACGGTGGAGTAGTTCACAATGAACCTTTGGTAGAAATTGGCAAATCTGAGGAAGGATCGGACTTGTTTTATGGAAGTGGGGACAGGCCAAGCAGTGATGCCATCTAGTTTGATGGGGTCCATTTCGAGGGTGCCTGGTTTGACAATCATTCTGAGGTATTTGACTTCTGTGGAGGCGAACTTGCACTTTTCTAAGTGTAAGTGGAGATCAAGTTCCTTCATGCATTCAAGGACGTGCTTGGTACATTCAGTGTGAGTGGTTTCATCAGGGGATGCGATGAGGAGGTCATCCATGTAAATCACAAGCCATCCTTCAGCGATCATATTGTGGAAAGAGTCATTCATGAACTGTTGGAAGGTGGCGGGGGAATTGGTCATTCCAAAGAACATGACCATCAGTTTGAAAAGTCCTTTATGGGTAAGGAACGTGCCTTTCCATTGGTGACCATCCTTGATACGGACATTGTTATAGCTCCAGCGAACGTCAAACTTAGTGAAGACCTTGGCATCCTTGAGCTTGTTGATGAGGTCACCAATAAGGGGAAGTGGATATGTGTCATGGATGGTTTCTTGGTTTAGTTGTTGGTAGTCCTGGCAAGGGCAGAGTTTCCTGTCTTTCTTCTTTACAAAGAAGAAGGGGGCGGCTTGTGGAGATTTGGAGGGGTGGATCTTTCCACTGGCAAGGTTTTCTTCTAGAAACTTCTCAATAGCTTCCCTTTCTTCTGGGGAAAGGGGGTAGAGTTTCCCTATCTTTGGCTTGTATGACTCTTTGAGGTTAATTTCATGGTCATAGGGTCTCAAGGGAGGTAATTGTCCAGGGCCTGGTTCTTCAAATATGGACGCAAACTGAGCATATTTGGATGGAAGAGTGGCTTTAGGTTTTGTGGCTTCTGCAGCCATGGCAAGTTCCGTGGCGTGGGTGAGTTTTGCTATTGTGGAGGTGGGGATGATGCGACCATTGCATTTTACAAAGTGGCTGATGGATTTAGATCCAACATGAATGACATGGTGAAGGGTGTAGTTCTGAGTAGCCCAATGGTTAAACCGTTCTTCAGTTTCAGCATCGAGGTATTCATAGAGATGGGAATCCACTTCAGGAGTGACATGGATATGTTTTGGGGGAGGGGGCAGTCTAATGAAATTTTTCTTGTGTTGTTCATTGTCGGATGCATACATAGTGTACAGGGTCTGGGACTCATCAATGGATTCGGAGAGAGAGAGAGTTTGTTGGGACCAATCAATGACAGGGTTGGCTTTGCAAAGCCATGGAAGGCCAAGAATGATGTTCTCTTTGCCACAGTTCATGACGTAGAATGTGACCTTCTGAGCAATGCCTTCTATGTTGAGGAAGAGGTCAGTGGTGAAGAGGATTCGACCAGCTTTGTTATCAGTCTGGTCGACGTTTCTGATGACGATGGGTTCAGGGAGACAGGTGGTAGGCAGTTTGTTCTTTCGAATGCACGCCCAGTCAATACAGGAGATCTTGGCACCACTGTCGATTAGAGCGTGGGTGTTGACAGCTTTCAAGGGATGATGAGCTGTACAGGAATTCTGATTGCTTTAGAGTTGGACTTTACAAGTACAGGTGCACATGTATACAAGGAAGGGGAAGACTGCATCAGGGGGTCTTCCCGTTTCAAAAATCTGAGGAGGTGAAAGCAACTCAGTGGACAGTGACTTCTTCATCATCATCATCGATCTCAATGAGTTTGGGGACTTCTTCTTCCTTCTTTTCTACCTTCTGGACCTTCTTCTTGGTCAAGGGGATGGTAGAGGGGCCAGGGCATGCAGAGGACATGTGTCCTTTCTGGCGACAATGGAAGCAGCAGCCTTCGTCGTGGCAGTGTTTGTGTTCTTCAGGGGTGAGCTTAGAGATCTGGACGGTGTCAACATCCATGGCGTTGGGGTCCTTGGTGGGCGAGGAGTTGTTCTGGGTGAAGGGACAGAAGGTTCGCCCAAAGCCTTTGTTGCAACCGGCAATTTCATCAGTGTGGTTGGACTGCGTTTGGTACTTCTCTGCTTTGGTGTACCATTCAGTGATTTTCGTGGGGGTGGAGTCAGCAGTCATGATCCTTCTCATGATCCAAGAGGGGAGCCCTGTGGTGTAGTAGCTGATTAGGACTTCTTCGGCAGTGATGCCTGCAATGGCGACTTTGTTTCTGAATTGGACATTGTATTTGGTGAGGGAGGGTTCCCAGATTTCCTTGTTTCCCTTGGTCTTCTTGACCATGCAGGTGGTGGAAAGCCAATAGATGGCTTTGCCAACAACGTTGTGATGTTCGAAGGCAAGTTTGAACTGTGCTTTGAAGTTGGTCCACGTCCTAAGCGAGGGCGGTATGGTGGTGAGACATTGGGTTCGGAATGTGGCGGCCCAGGTTTGGGCAGCTCCTTTGGTCATGTACGAGAGGGTGAAACTGACCTTCTTGGCATTGGTGTTGTATATGGTATCGTTGACAAGGAGGTAGATGGCCACCGTGTTGAGCCACAGGATGGCCTTCTCATAGTCACCGTTGAAGGCTTCAGGTGTGCCTAGGCGCAGTTCAGTGAGTTTGGTTGCGATGGACATGGGTACAGGTGGAGTAGGGATGTGTGGAGGAGTTGGTGGACATGATGGTGGACTAGGGGAACATGGGAGGGTAACACTATAGTGTAGTTGTTCAGCGAGTTCGAGTGTGGGGTCTCCTTTGTTTGCAGAAAGAAGGTGGTCTTCTGAGTCGTATGGTTCAGAGGTTTCGGTGTGATCAGAATTGGTCAATGGAGTAGATGGTAAACATCTTCGATAGCCTGTGAACAAGGGGCCAGGGGGTTGTTGTCTAGGACCAATGGTTGGGGCATAAGGGGGCACTCACGAAGAGGCACCATGTCTTACATTCGAGGGGTTCGATGGGTGGGTGGCCTATCCAATGATAGGGCTGTTCGAGGGGAAAGCTTGACCTTTTGTTATGACTGCCTCAGGTAGAGACAGAAGTAGACTTTCGAGGTGTAGCGCAAAGCGTTGATGATTTGCACGAGGTGAGGTTCAAGGTTCAGAGGGGAAGTCCAACAACTGTGGACTTAGATCAATAGTTCAAGGGATGTCCACTTGGAGAGGAGCGACAGAGGAATGGGCAAGCACTACTATTCAAGGTAGGAGAAAGTAGGTCAAGCTTGGAGAAATACATGAGGCGGAGGTGGCGGCTATATACTGGAATGAGAGAATTAAGGGCAGGCATAGAAGTCAGATGACTAATCATAGAAGAATATGATGGAACCTGATGGAAGGAGGTGATGACAAAGCAAGTGAAGTACATCATAATGGGGATGAGTCATCACAGAAGAAAGGAGATAAGTCCATAAGAGGGCTTAGCTAAGTTGAGGAAAAGAAAAGAAAAGGGTGTATCCTAACAAGTCTCATACCTGAAGATGTTGGTGTATGGAAGATGGGTCTTGCTATCAACATGTTGAATAGTGGAAGGTGGGTCTCACTCAGATGGGGCTGAGTGGTACTAGAAACTAGGCTGGATAGCATAGAACTAGATGGAGAACTACTGTACATGCAGTGAGGTATATATGGAAGAGCAGAGTATGAAATGGAAATGAGAGATATCATTTTGAGAGTGTGCTATCTGTCCACAATGAAACAAGAAAGGTTATGTAAGCCACAACAAATAGGGAATGGATGCAGCTCCAGAAGTCAGAAAGGAAATTAGGCTGCACCACCACAACTGAAAGGGAATGGGCATTAACATAGTGGGGAATGGTCTGAGGATACAGATTGTTACAATTTTCCCTTTGTTGTCTGCGTCCACACTACCCCTATCCACCCCAATCCCTATAGATGCCAACAACCTGCCCTTTCATTTTCCAGACTTTATTCAGTTTCCACCATTTCCTCTCTAGATGGCACATGGATCCGAACCCTTAGCCCATTCCCCATTATGTCAACATCCATTCCCTTTTTGTCTAGATCCATTTCCAAAGTGGTATGGTCCATCCCTTTTGGTTGTGGTGACGCAACCTTGTTTCCTTTCTGACTTCTGGAGTTGTGTCCATTCCCTTTTTGTCATGGTCCTTCCTCTTTTCATTGTGGATTACTTAACATTTCTCGATTCATTGTGGATGGACAGCACCACTCCCAAAATGGATCTCTCATTCCATTTCATACTCCACTTCCCCATATATATACCTTGCTGCATGTACAGTAGTTTTCCATCTAGTTCTACACTATACAGCCTAGTTTCTAGTACCACTTGGACCTGTCTGAGTGAGACCCATCCTCCACAGTTAGACACATCTACTGTGAGACCACCCTCCATACTCTGATGTCTTCAGATATGAGACCACTTCTCGTTGTTGTTTCCAACAATGAGACCAGGACCTGCTGGAGACTAGCCTCAGCGTTAACACAGATCCATGCACCATCTAAAGAGGAAATGGTGGAAACTGAATGAAGCCTGGAAACTGAAAAGGCATGTCATTGGTATCTGTAGAGGTTAGGGTGGGTAGAAGTAACATGGATGGAGTGAATGAGGGGAAAATTGTAACATTACCCCCCTTGTACTCCTGAGGTACCACCTCAGAATGTTCCAGAGCTTCCACTATCATTGCTATCATCTTCTGAGTGAAGTCCAGAGGGAGGGGTGAACCATCCAGAAGGAGTGGAGAAGGTAGGATTCCATCCAGATTCATTGCACTTGTAGAGGGAGTGGCTGATGGTACTGCAATGAAGGCAGTGTCACAGAGGGCAACAGTGCTGAGGATGTCCAGGGGCAAGTGTTTCACAGAAGGAACATCGGTGAATAGGGCAGTTGGGGTCAATGTGGGTGGAGGAGTGGCAGTGGAAACATCTTTGCCAGCAGCAGTGGTGTCATGGAGGTAAGATAGGGAGCCCATTGGGAGTGGGGTCTAAGAGAGTGGGTGTATGAGGGGAATTGGAAGTGGACATTTCCAGGCAGTCACTAGGAGGCCTTCTATCACTGATAGTTCCCACAAGGGGTCCATTGTTGCTAGATCCAGCACTGAAAACAAAGACAGTGGCATGTTGAGTCGCCATTGAGACATGATCATGATCATACTTAAAGATGACAGCAAAGAGGTGGCATTGTCATACATTGAAGAGATTCACCTGCTCTATCACTCAGTGGCAGTCTCTTGCCACTCATTCCTACATCCAAGTTGGCAAGTCCCTCACTCATGTCTTGTTGTTGGATGATACTGATGACTTCATTCCAGATGTTGATGAATATGGGCTTTGGTGGCATCCATGGTGCCATTCTCAGACTCGCTGTGCAATGTCTGGGCAATGGCTGATGGAGCTAGTTCATGCAACCCCAAATGGACAATGAGATCATACTGGCAGGTGTGTTTGCTCCCAGACATCAGTTAGAAACCAAGTTTGACACTCAAGTGCAATGACAGGAACATTTGCTGCAGAAATCAGTCATCAAGTATCTCAGGACAGTGCATACCAAGGGGGAGGAGGATGCCCTACATAGAGATGTGGAAGTTATTGTTCTTGATGCAGATGAAGATGCCAACAGCAACTCACCTGAAATAAACCCAGAGGCTGAGCTCAAGAAGCTCATGACCGAATGGACATCACCAGTATATGCCTTTTTTCAACCATGACTCACAATCATTGATGTTGATAGATGTTGGGCCTACAACTTCAAATGTGCTGCACATAGCTACAAAGTCAAAGTTTGCCATTATACAGACAAAAAGGATGCCAGATTGACCAGTAACTTACGAAAACATGTCAAGGTCTGCAAAGGCTAGGGCAAGGAGATATTGGTGACTGCTGACCAAGCCAAGAATGCTAATGAGGCAAAGACAGAGATCATTGGAACATTTCTGCACAATGGTACAATTACAACAGCATTCGAGAGAAAGGGAAAGGGACAGGTTACATACTCACACCACCAGCATACTCATGAGGAGACACAGTATGAGTTCTCATGTCTAACTTGGACATGACCTGTGTTGACCCATTCTCAGTGTGGAAATAGTGTGATGGGTGTCTGAGAAGGTATGGCCCTTTGAAATCATCAATGATTGAGGATTCCATGTCTTGATGAAGACAGGGTGGCCAGAGTACCCTCTGCCCTCACCATTGACTGTCTCATGCGATGCCCAATTGGTCTTTACATGCATGTGGCAGCGCATACAAAAGATGCTGTAGGAATACGAGGGAAGAATCAGCTTTACCACTGATGCATGGACCTCACCAAATCACCACTCATTTGTGGCATTCTGCATTCACTTGGAGCACAAAGGGAAGCCATTGGCTTTCCCACTGGATGTAGTCAAAGTGGCAAAGGTCAGTTTCTATATTGAGTGCCAATATACATGTATGTACTTACCTTTCTCTAGTTGCACACTGGACTTATGCTCGTGACTGTTTTCACCCAGATGCTGAAAGACTTTGGGATATCTGATAAGGTATGATAGTACACCATAGGTTGGGCTCATCTTACTTATCATGCACTCCAATTGTTATGATACAATATATGTGCGCCTCTGTTTTCCTTATATCTTCACGTTTCTCTACGTTTGTGCTCCCTGGAATACTAACACCAGGTTGAGATGACTTTCTTCTTCTTTTTAACCCAGACAGCTTTAGCATCATTGCATTACCTTGAATGCACTCCCCACGCTGTTCCTCCTCTCTATTGCTGGTAGGGGACATGCACTTACATCTGGTTTACTCATCTATGGACAGCCTCCTCCTCTAAGTAGTTCTCTCGCACTGCTTACGTTTCCCCTAGTAACCATCATGACTCGTTCATGACTCAGTCGTTCTATTGCTTCTATGATGTTCTATAGATTAGTCATCCGCAGTAGCTCGCTAGTACTTATACCGATCTGCCTGTACTTCCTCTCCTCATTCTTGATCTATGCAATACAATGTTGTTGTATGTTCTCAAGTCTCCCTCAACCTCAGTCTCGTTCAACTAGAGGAACTCTTGACCTTGACCTTGACTTGACTCTTGTCACAGCTTTGTTCTATCAAGGACGTTGTGTCTCTTTGTGAGTACCTCCCTTGAGACAAACAGAGTACGCTCGACGTACAGTGTACATTTCGTGAAACACCAATTCTAGATCCTGGACGTCACCTGTGATAACACATCAAACAATGATGCTATGATTCAAGAACTGGTGGTACTTGCCGATGGATTTGTAGGATCAGCTGTACATATGTGCTGCTTCCTGCACATCATTAATCTTCTTGCTAAAACCCTGTTGCGCCAGTTTGATGTGAAAAAGAATGATGGGGCAACTGATATGATGAATTTGGACAATGAAACACAGTGTGAGCTGCAAGAGTTTGAAGGGTTGTTGATTGAAGACAATGAGGACGCACCTAGAGCTGTAAATGATGAAGGTGATGATGACTCTATAGAAGGATGGGTAGACAAGATGGACAAAATGAGTGAGGTTGAGCGCTGTGCATTAGAGCAAAGCATCCAGCCTGTCAAGTATGCATTAGCAAAGGTATGTGCAAGCAAACTTACCAGCCTTTGGTCCTAAAACTATTCCAGCTTCACAAACTGGCCTTTTCCATCCTGAAGTCTCCCACCATCCATATTCAAGCATGGTGAGAGACCTTGACTGAGTTGCAACTGGAGGAGACACAGCTGCCGCATGATGTGGTGACTCATTGAAATTTGATGTTGGATATGCTCAAATATGTGTTGGAGCATAGAGAGGCAATAAATTGGATTACATTGAGACAAGAGGGAGGGTTGTGAAGGTTTGAGTTGAGCAAATTGGAGTGGACATTGCTGGAGCAGTTGTGCCATGTTCTCAAGGTGCAGCATGAGCGCAGCAGTAGTAGTGACATAATGGGCAGGCCCTAGTGCTGAACCTGGCAGCTGTCATCCTCGGCATGGATATCATAGACAAAGAATTCTCATCATACATTTGCAATCATGATCTCACACCCACCATCCGTGCCACTGTGTCTCTTGCAAAACAAACCCTCAACAAGTATTATTCCCTTTTAGACAGCTCAAAGGTACTGTATACCATATTTCTATGATCCTCCACCCTCACCACAAGTTAACTTACTTCAAGAATGCCCATTGGGAGAAGGACTGGATCAAGACTGCAGAGTCTCTTCTGCACAAGGAATTTAACTGCTCATACACTTCTGTGGGGCATACCTCAGACTCAGCAGACTTGGACACAGAGATAGTCAAGATGCCAGCAATGGGCAAGACAACCAATCTTTTTGCCCAGCTTGATGTGTTTGCACCACCAAAATCTAGTGATCTTCACAGTGAGATTGACTGTTATCTTGCCATGGATGTGAAGAAGACAGAAGACATCTTGAAATGGTGGCATGACCATCGCACAGTATATCCACATCTCTCGTGCATGGCCCTTGACTATCTTTCAATTCCACCCACTTCTATTGACATCAAATAGCTCTTCAGCCATGGTTGGCTGGTCTTATCACATGTGCAATCTTGCCTATCAGTCAACACAATCCATGCACTACTATGCCTCAGTGCATGGAGCTTACTCAATCTCATCAAGACTGAGGATGTGAAGCAGATTAGTGCATTGCCAGATGTCAAGGGTAGTGAGGAAGACATGGAGGATGCATAAAATGATGTTTTCATGGCTGTGGTGCAGTGACTGGTACATATACTTTGTTCATAGTACAAGACTTGTCTACCCTGGGGTATCTAGAGTATGGATATTAATACAGGTGCTATCTGTTAACACTGAGGCTAGTCTCCAGTGGATCCTGGTCTCGCTGCTGGGAACAATAATAAGCAGTGGTCTCATATTTGAAGATGTTGGCATATGGAAGGTGGGTCTCACAGTAGATGTGTCTAACTGCAGAAGGTGGGTCTCACTCAGATGGGGCTGAGTGGTACTAGAAACTAGGCTGGATAGCATAGAACTAGATGGGGAACTACTATACATGCAGCAAGGTATATATGGGGGAGCAGAGTGTGAAATGGGAGCAAGAGATCCTATTTTGGGAGAGGTGCTGTCCATCCACAACAAATTGAGAATGGTTAAAGTAATCCACAACAAAAAGAGAAAGGACCATGACAAAAGGGAATGGATGCAACTCCAGAAGTCAGAAAGGAAACAAGGTTGCATCACCATGACTGAAAGGGAATGGACCATATCACTTTGGGAATGGACCTAGACAAACAGAGAATGGATATTGACATAATGGAGAATGGGCTGAGGGTTCAGGTCCATGTGCCATCTAGAGAGGAAACAGTGAAAACTGAATGAAGTCTGGAAAATGAAAAGGCACATCGTCAGCATCTATAGATGTTGAAGTGAATAGGGGTAACATGGATGGGGCGAATGAGGGGAAAATTATAACACTATCTATGCATACCTGAAGCTAATCCAGCACCCTGATCACAGGTATGGGTATATGAGTGGGTACAGGTATGGGTATGGCCACAGCCACCTGGGGGTACACTCATGCAGTTCCCTATTAGTGCCTCAAGACCAAGTTTCAAGACAAGGTCAAGATGGTGCTTGGTATGCTTTTTCTTGATTTTCAACCCCTGACATGTCACTCATGATTTTCCAGGCATGACAAAAGGTTGTTGTTACTCTGGTGACATCTGGCAAGCTATGTCAAGACAGATCCAACATGTCCAGTCATCCACCAACTTACAGTCAATGCATCTACTGCCTGCAGTGGATGTGACAGCATTTAAAGACAGGACAGAGGGGTGGCTCATCAGTGGGTTGATGCAGATATTGAGTCTTGATCTCATGGGTGTTGTGGGGAACCACAGTTCCCTGTACTCGCATCCTTTGTTTCCACAACTTTCCATACCCTCATAGCATTGGTCCCTATCAATCCCTATCATTGTTCAACAGTCCATACTCATTGTCTTCCAATCCACTCATCAATCCATTCATATCCACCGGTCCATTTCAATCCCACTTATCACTTGCTGTCCACATCGTGTCCTACATCCTTTTCAAACTCATTGGTGAGTGTTAGATCCGGTTCTTCTGGACAAGTCCGACGAAGTCCGGAGGTATGAGGGCACAAAGGTCAGAGGTTGAGGTCGGAGGTGTACCAGAGGTAGACGGAGGGATGAGGTCGTCAGTGCAGGACATATGTGTCGCACCCTTGCCAGTTCCCTAAGGACCTCGTATTTCAGGGGAGAATGAGAGTAAAGGTTGAGAGTGACTCAAAGGAAGTGATTAAGTTGATATTCAAACTGAGGTACTAAAGACAAAGTACAGAGGTTTATATATGGAGGACTCAGGTCCGAATGACTAACTACATGGAGGTCGGAAGTAAATATCCCCACACTGTGACGGAGGTAAGTATGCCCAGAGCTGTGCTACTAAGCGAGACACAGATTTGAAGTTTGTTAGCAATGATGAATGTCATATGAAATGAATAATAGGAACAGAGTGAACATCGGAAGAAAGTGGAGAACAAGTCCAGAAAGCGAGAAAGGAGAAAAGGTTGGAATATGGTCGGAGTTGATTCAGAAGTCCGGAGTTGGACTTAATGAAAATCTGGGATATGACAGTATCCCCCTCTTAGGCCTGAACCCCTGAAGGCCATAGAGTGATGATGTGATGAGAGTGGGGGTTTGCTTTGGTGTCTGGATTGTGGACAAACGGAGTTTGAAGCATCGGGGTCTGAATCATTTAGTGACGCGGTATAAATCTGGGCTTTCTCCTTAACTTCTTCCTTAACCATGTCCGACATCACCAACATCAAAAATTGGTCCGACGGGTGCCTCGTGGAAGATGTGAACAACAACAACATTGTCTGGGACACCAAGGCGAAGGAGTGATGTTGACGAGCGATGGCGAGGAAGGAGGTGGAGGAGTGGCAGAAGGCAGAGGAGGCATGGAAGAAGGCAGAGGAGGAAGCATGGAAGAAGGTTGAGGAGGAAGCACAGAAGAAGGTGGAGGAGGAGAGAGTGAGGCAGGCGGCCAAGGCAGAGAGACAGCGCAAGGCGGCGGAGGACGAGAAATGATGCAAGGCAGCCGAAGAGGTGGCCAAGAAATGAGTAAGTGATATTAAATCACAGTTGGTCGGGGCTGACCAGAGCAGGCTGTGGAAGTAACAGCGCAACAGCGTGCCAACAAAGGCAAGGGGTGGGCAGCACCGGACTGTGTCCAGTGTGTGAAGAACAATCTCGTGTGCGAGCCACGAGAAGAACCCAAGGCGACGTCCTGCAAGGGATGTTACATGGTCAAGGCACGGTGTGAGCGACCAGGAGAAGAAAAACCCATCTGGCACAGGAAGTGGGGTGACGACGAAATCAAAGAAGTCGCGCCACTGCTGAAGAAGCAGCGGTCAGAGGAGGCAGGTCCGAGCCAGAGTAGCGACGGCATGGCGGAGTTGGTGGAGGTGGGTCGCAGCATCGCAAAGGTGCTCACGGAGATGCGGAACGAGATGCAGATGATGAACCGCCGCATCGCCCGCCATAATCGTCTGATGGCGATGATGGCGTACACCAAGGAGGAGCAGGTATGGAACGTGCAGGGTGGATTGGAGGACGACATGAGCGTGTCAGATGACACAGACAGTGGGGAGACAGCGATGGAATAAATCATCATGGAGGTGGCAAAGGAGACGGACGAGATGGAGGAAACGGCGAAAGAAGCGGAGGAAATGGAGGAAACGGAGGAGACTGAGAGTGACGCGGAGGTTGAAGCAGAGATGGTAGTGTAGTATAGTTGTCTTGTTTGTCGCCCCACACTTTAATAGTCATTTGTATGAAATGTTCCTTGCCGCTAATTGTGAGGTCTGGGTTTGTCTGGATACCGGAGATGGTAATCCATGACTAATTCTGATGCGTGATCTAGTTCGGTAGCTAGTAACCACGAAGTTTCTTCGTCAGTACCCTCATATCCTAACCAATGTACGAGATAGAGCAATTTGCAATTCTTGCATCTTCGATCGATTTTTGAGTCGAGGATCTCGGAGATCTCAAACTCCGGTTCTCCATCAACTTTGACCGGAGGTGGTGGAGGTTATACACGGTTTGGGATGATGTTGGGTACTGAAGGTTCTAGCTGTGAGACGTGAAATACCGGATGTACGGATTTCATGGAATCGGGAAGATGGAGTGTGAAGGAATGGGTACCAGCTTTAGCGATGATTTCGTAAGGCCCTAAATTCTTTTCTGATAGTTTCTTGGATGGCCTAGTCGACCTAAAGTACTTAGCCTTGACGAACACCTGATCTCTGGGTTGGAAGTCCAGGGCCAGAGCTCGCTTGGCATCTGCAGGTCCTTGGTAACGTTTTTGAGCGTGGTCCATTTCCTCACGTAGGAATTGGTGTAGAGAGTCGAGGTCGACTGAGTATTCGAGCGCACGAGCGGAAGTGAGGTCGCATTCCGGGTGTACAGAGATATTCGGATGGTAGCCCTTGTTCGCGAAGAACGGAGAAACACCGGTGGTGGCACTAGGAGCATTGTTGTATGCGAACTCTGCGAGAGGCAGAAGTTCAGACCAGTTATCCTGTTGGTAGTTGCAATAGATGCGCAGGTATTGTTCTAGCGTCTGGTTCATACGCTCCGTTTGGCCGTCACCTTCCGGATGATATCCGGAGGTAAAGTGTAGCCGGATGTCGAGGGCCTTTCCTAATGATCTAAAGAAGTGCGACACGAACTCAGAACCTCGATCAGAGGTGATGTGGGAGGGAACGCCGTGCTTCGAGAAGACGTTCATCAAAAACAACTTAGCTAACTCCGGAGAAGTTATGGTGTCCGTCGTTGGAATGAATATGCATTGCTTGGAGAGGCGGTCAACGACGACGAGGATAGCGGAGTAACCGGAGGAAGTCGGAAGCTGTTCGATGAAGTCCATTGAGATGGAGTTCCACGGGCGTTCGGGGATTGGGAGTTGTTTGAGTAGACCGTATGGTTTGTGTCTAGGAACTTTAGCACGCGCGCAGGAGGTACAGGAGGAC
>JBBPOF010000411.1:0-25263 GCA_038091315.1 Porphyrellus cyaneotinctus | reverse complement strand
CCTCATCCAGTACTACTACGACAATCTAAATTACGAGGCAGCCGCCGCTGACGTCGAGACCTTTCGACTCGAGTCCTTGCGAGGTGCGTCAATCCCCGATACCATCCGGTAGACAGCTCCCGATGCTCTCCCCCCAGACATCGAAAAGAGCCTCGGCGTCGCCACCCCGCCAATGCTCAAGGATTCTCCCAACAGTACCCTCTACGATGCCGCCAAAGTACTCATGCAGACCCACGCCCGCCGCCTTCCCCTTCTCGACTACGACTCCGAGACCGGTCACGAGCTTATCGTGTCCGTTTTGACTCAATATCGTCTCCTCAAATTCATCTCTATCAATGTACGAGCCCCCCTTCGTTTCTTATCCCAGTCTGATTCTTTGCTAGTGCACAAGAGAAATACAGCAGCTCCATCTTTCTCTCCGCAAACTCAAGATCGGGACATACGTTTCTAAAAACGTCCCCCCAGAAGCATCAGACGCATGTGCTCCTTATTGGCCGATAGCCACCGCGACTCTCGATACCCCCGTTTTTGACGTCGTTCACATGTTCTCAGAACGTGCGATTTCGGCCGTCCCTATCATCGATGACGACGGTGTCGTCGTCAATTTATACGAAACCGTCGATGTCATTGTACGTCACAGATCAACGTCGAGGTCGTATCGTATCTAACCCTTTTCCCAAAGACACTCGTTCGTCTTGGAGCATATCAAGCACTCGATTTGACGATCTCCGAGGCTCTGAATCAACGGTCGCCAGACTTTCCCGGAGTTGTCATCTGTACAGCTGGCGACTCCCTCGGCACACTACTCCAGCTCATCAAGAAGCGTCGCGTCCATAGACTAGTGGTCGTCGAGGGGGAGGTCAGTTTACTTGTCTACCGCCTTTCCACCGTCCGAGTCACTGACCTCTTGTAGGATGAAGAAAAAAGGGGCGGTAAGAAGGGGCGTTTGCTTGGGATAATCACCCTCAGCGACGTGCTACGGTACGTCATTGGTGAGGTTGGAATTGGCGTGGCGGCGGAGTCGATCGAGGAACTGGCAACGACCACGGACAAGGCGTCCATGCTCGAAGTTCCTCCCTTGTAATCTCATTAAGAAGCAGCGATAGAAAAACAGTTTCGTTATAATCCCATTCCCGTAGTTGCGTGTAGACCACATGTAAACCGTGCGCACAGCTCTCACTGACACCACCTTGTCCTCGACACAGTATGACCGCTATTCAAGCCATATACATTCGCAGCCATGAACAGCGACCGACTCCCAAACCTCATATCGTCTACCGGATAGAAATTCAAGCTCACGTCCGCTCATGGCAAATGTGGCATCGGTACTCCGAATTCGTCGAGCTCCACACAGAACTCGCAAAATCCACCGGTTCACCACCACCCGCAGCCCTCCCGCCCAAAAACGCCTTCTCTGCTCTCAAGGGGCCTTTCAGGAACGAAGGCGCATTCATCGAGCAGCGCAGGGCTGGCCTCGAGATCTACCTGCGTGCCATCCTCAGCGCCAGGGAGGACAAGTGGAGAGACAGCTACGCCTTTCGCGACTTTCTCGGCGTCCCGGTTGGCAAGCAAGGCGCAACGCTCCAAGGTGGCAGCAGTATCAAGTTCTCGTCCGCATCGTGGCTCGACGAACATCTCGAGCTACAGTCTCGTATTCGCGACGTGCGTGCGGACATTAACAGGCGGGACACCCTCTCCGACCGTGGAGACATCAATGCATCACACACCGCCAACGTTCAGGCGAAGAAGCGGCTCGCCGAGATTTTTTCGCGCGTGCGCACGTTAACAGAAGGGTTGCAGGAGCTGGGCATGTCGGGCATGGCAGAGGGCGAGTTGCAGAGGAGGACAGACATGGTCGCACGCTTGCAGGACGACTGCGAGAAGCTGGGCAAGATGGTCACCGTCGCACGCCAACTGTCTCGGGCAGGCGCAGGTGCGCCCTTGTCCATACCGGGGTTCACTAACGTCGCTCTGGCCCCCGAGACTGATCGTGCCGCACTCCTTGGTAGCAGTAAACCGGTCACGCGTGTCTTTGGCGTAGCATCAAAGACGCCCCAAGAAACCGATGTAACTCGTCCATTGGATGATCACGGTGTGCTCCAGCTGCAAAAAACGCAGCTAGAGCAGCAAGACACGCAACTTTCACAGTTGACTTCAATCCTCCAACGACAGCGACATCTTGGCGAAGCAATCAATGGGGAGCTTGTCCTGCAGAATGAAATGTTGGATAACCTAGATAACGAAGTGGACCTCGTCGGAACTAAGCTTTCGAGCGCGAAGAAACAGTTGAATAGGCTTGGTTGATCACTTTGAACGGGGTTTTCCATCGGACTGTACAAATACCAATACACCATGTCTGATATTTTAACGTGTTGGATTATCGTCTATCGTGTAAGATACGTCTATGAAGGATGCAGAGTCAATCCCTTGTCGCCAACATCTGACCCACGCCCTACTCATAGTCAGTGTGTGTTTTGTTCGAAAGTAAAGTCACATGCCTCGTAACACGCAATCATAATACCACACGCAGGCGCAATTTTGGCTGTCCGTGGTAAAATGCCAGCGAACAAGGTGTTTGCGCCCTCCGTGCGCATTATTCGTAAGCACAGGGGTATCGTGGCTGTTTCACTGGAAGGGAGCGTCCCCGACATTAGTAAGGCTTGCCGTCTCGTCTTCAAGACATCAAAGGGTGAGGTTAGAAGGGATGCGGTCGTTCCACTGATGGCTCCGCTCGCGAATGCAACATATGGACCCGTCTTTCCGTGTGACTCGAAATGCCGTTTCCATGCTTCGTAACCAGTCCAGTAGATGCCACTGAAGGGAACATCACGCCAAAGAGTAGCCCCGAGTCCACGCCAAAGAAAGAGGATTCCCTGCTGACGAATCACAGTCCGTATTGATCCGAGGACAGAAGAAAGCGTATGTGGCTGGCCGGGCGACTTGGGAGTGGATTGGAGGTTGGTGCGAACGAGTTCAAGCGGTGAGAGAAGAGAGGTGAGACAGGTCCGGGCAGTTATACCAGCGAAGAGAGGAACCAAAGTAGGTGATGTCATTAATTGGGGCATGACATTCCGTAGGAGATGGTCATATGTGAGCATGTAGATGGTAGAAGAAGGAACGCCGATGAGCCTGTAGAACGAGATGGGCACTGGGATTCTCGTTGAAACGCAATAACTCACAGGGTAGTTCCAACACCTTTCCACAACCCTCTGATTCCTTCTGCTCTCACGACGTGTCGGACCGCATCCAGGAAACCACTAACACGCTCCTTCTTGAGTACGCCATGATCGTAAACACAGACCACCTCCTCCGCGGGAAAAGGGTGTGCAAGATATGACATGTTGCGGACACAGGGGACATTTGGTGGTTGACAGCACTTGGCGGATGCTGCTCGAGAAAAGAGAGGTTCCTTTGGCTGAGTTTGCAGACGGGTCTTGACGACATCGAACGGGGTCACTGTAAGCATTGTGAGCACGATTTTACGGTGGTGCGGTTGAGAGTACTTGTGAGAGCGGTCATCGTCGAGCCTGTCGCGGCTGCGACGAGTTTTGCATGGAACGGGTCCATGGCGGGGAAGGAGGAAGTCGTGCGGCAAAATCCGGGGGAAGGTGTAAATGCTTAATTTTTGGAGAGACCACACTCGCTCGCCAACACGAACATGTCCACCTCCACTCTCCCTCCTTCCTCACAGCAAGCCAACAAGGCCGCACTCGCAGCTGCCCTCACAGAAAACCCCCTCACAACCACCCAACTCTCACCAGAAATCCCCGACGCAGAGCCAGGCGAAATTCAAGAAGTCGATATGCACGCACAGGCAGAGGGCATTCGCACCATCTTCAGTGATCCCACCAATTTCAATGTCAAAGTAAATCTGTCTCTTCGTGCTGTCCACGGTGCTCATGCTTTGCGTTGTCAGCATCCGCTTTACTCTCCCTGGACTCTCTGGTTCGATTCTCCCGCGACAAAGGGTCGCAATCTTCCCCAGACACCCGTCTCCTCTTTCCCTCAGACACCCGTGCTTCAGACACCCAGTGCGGCAGCAGCCCAAGGTTGGATGGAGGACATCAAACGCGTGATCAGCTTCGACAGTGTAGAAGAATTCTGGGGGTAAGCACCTCCGCTGATCAGCCTATTGACCACCTCATCATCCCAATAGCCTCTACAACCATATCGTACCCCCATCACATCTTCCTCAAAAAGCCAATTACTATCTTTTCAAGGCGTGTACACCCGTACCTAATGCCTGAGAAACCCTGATAATGTCTTGCGCAGGAGGGCATCATTCCAGCATGGGAGGACGAGGCGAACAAAAACGGTGGCAAGTGGAGTATACAGTTGCCCAAAGAAAAAAATCGCAGTAATGTCGACAAGATGTGGCTTTATACGGTACATGCCCCTCGTGTATTTCCCGTCGTCACTGCTGACCCCGTCTCAGATGCTTGCCGCTATTGGAGAGACGTTCGACCCTTACCTCGCCAATGGCGAATCCCCCGAGCCCAA
Organism: Porphyrellus cyaneotinctus; assembly: GCA_038091315.1. Classification (NCBI taxonomy): domain Eukaryota; kingdom Fungi; phylum Basidiomycota; class Agaricomycetes; order Boletales; family Boletaceae; genus Porphyrellus; species Porphyrellus cyaneotinctus. Next base: position 20,763 of record JBBPOF010000411.1, on the reverse strand, counting down.
CCCGCAATCCCTCATCACTGGTGTCATCGTTTCGACTCGACCGCAGTTCTATCGATTGTCGATCTGGACGCGGCAGGCACCCACTGGAGAAGACGACAAATTGCGAGAGCGGATCGAAACCGTCGGTCGACACTTTAAAACTAACGTACTCGGGTATACCGAATCGCAGAAATTGGCTGGTCCGCTTGCGACCGAGGTGGAATTTTTGTCTCACAAAGACTCGGAGAAGAAAGGCAAGGCAGCGAAGAAGATCGTTGTTTGAGTGACCGCTCGTAGAAACGAGGCGTTTCGTGCTGGCCTGATTTATTCATTTTATACGAGAAGTAGTGGGCGAATATGATGATGTTCTTGGACAGATGCTGGTGACTTGTTAATGACATGCCTTTATACACTCTCCAGTACAGCCACTCGCCATAGCCCCTGCATAAAAGCCCTTGACGACGCTCGATTCGTCTCATACCATGTCTGTCTCAGGTTTCTTATCCTCCATCGCCGACAAAGCACAGAGTGCCATCAATCAGACCCCTCTTGCAGGGCACGTCCCCGGCACAACTCCAGGTGGTCCCTCTGCCAATCAGGCTGCATCACAGGGTGGATATCGTTCCTTGGCCTTGGAATCACTGCAGCATCAGATCCGCAGCCTGGGCCAACAATACGGCTCAGCCACTCCCCTACAGCGCATCATCACTCTCGAGAAGGGCGTCGCCCTCGACTTTGATGCTCTCGCTAGAGACGGCAAATCCCAGAGCAAGGAACTGTATACATGGGGTCAACATGAGGCCGCTGATTTGACCGATGGTGAGCATGTTCTTCCACATCGCAGGTCGTGGCTAATCGGTGACCTATCGCAGTGACGGATCGACTTGCATTTTTGAACTTCGTGCATGGCTCCCTGTCCGCGTCGCTGGCTACCAAATTGGATGGTGCTAGGGCTCCGTTGAAGGCACTACGCGATTCCGAAGCTGCCATTGTGCCGAAACGCAACATCCGCACCGGATTACGAAATCAGATCGCGCGTATCGAACACAACCAAGAGAAAAGCGGTGAGCGGCGCCTTGCGGAGCTCAAACAGCAGCTTTCGCGGGCGGAGAGCTGTGATGAGGAACTCGAAAAAGAACTTGAATTGTTGAAGCGGAAAACCATTCGGGAAAGCGAGGAAAAGAAATGGGAGGCCATCCAAGAAGTGAGTAGCTTGCGCAAGTCATCCTGGCTAGCAACTGATCCTTGAAAAGTACGGAGAAAAACTGATTCTCCTTTCACAAGCCGCGAAGCCCATCATCGGGGCCTTGCCTACCCTGCCTCCCACTACCACGCACCCGTACTCGGGCGCAGAAGTTACCGCTGCTGCTCGGGCGTCTCTCCAACATGCATTGGACAACTACAAACCGGGACAAGTAAATTTCAAGTTACAAATTGGGGCCGACCTGTCACGATCAGACACCCGTTCCTTTGGCGAGAGCCATGCTTCAGAGTTAAGCACCATAGCGTCCCCGGCAGCTGGCCATGACTCCCTCCCTGGTCTTCCCGTGACGCCACCAACCCTTGAGTATGACCCATCCGGGAAAGAAGACCACAGTGCTCCCGCACCCACCCAGCCACCAGCTATCACCAGCCAGAGCGCTCCTGTGGCCCCTGCGCGACCCGTCTCGGGCGTAGTGCAAGACACTGCCCCTAGCAGTGCCCCCAAACCTGCCGAGTCACATTCGGAGGACTTGTACGCGACGTCACCCGTAAACACTGAAAGTGCTGAAGCGGTGCAGCAACCCGTCGAGCAAGGGAAAGGGGAGCGTGCGCCGGCTGTTGGCAATGAAGCAGACACTGGACGTCCCTCGGGAACGGAATCTGCGGCAGAAGAGAAGAAACGCCTGGAGAAGGAGGAGAGGGAGCGTGTGCTTGCAGGTGGAGTGAATCAGACTGGAAATAAGACGGCGCATGATAATGGCGACGAGCTCCCACCCTACCAGGAGATTCAGGAGGAGGAGTAGATGTTGTTTGCATAGGGACATATTGTATTGATATAAGTGAATTGCCTTTTACGGAACCCTAGACGTTGGGCCTTGCCGTGACAAACCCCAACCTGACTCGCTCCACCGCGATGGACAAGGCTGATCTCGAAACATATCAAGTACAACTCTCTCAGGTCGAGCTTGCACTCCAAGCAGATCCTGACAACGCAGAGCTTTCTTCTCTTCGGTCAGAACTCAAGGAACTTATCTCCCTTGCACAAGCAGCCGTCGCACATGCAGAGGCTGCTTCGTCATCTCGTGTGGGTCCATCCCGAAAACCAACTTCGTCCACCCCCGCCTTCTCGTGGGCCGCTGGAAATGAGTGTCTGGCAAAGTACTCGGGAGATGGTAGTTTCTACCCTGCTCGAATAACTAGTGTTGGTGGTTCAGCAGAGAATCCCGTTTACAGTATCGTCTTTCGGGGCTACAACACCACTGAGCTAGTCAAGGGCTCAGAGATCAAACCACTCCCGCTAAACCATCAAGAAAAGACGCCCGCCGTGTCCAACAAGCGAAAGCTCACGAAAGTGGAAGAAGAAGAAAGGGAGCGGAAGAAGAAAAAGAATGAGAAGAAACTGGAGGCGAAAGCAGCCAAAGCCAAGGAACAGCTCGCCAAGCAAGCGACGTGGCAAAAGTTTGCTAAAAAGTCGGAGAAGAAAGGCGTGCATATCGCTGGCGTGGCCGGAACGAGTATATTTAAGACACCTGACAACCCGCTGGGCAAAGGTACGTGTCGTTCATACGGCCTGATCTGAAGTGGTCTTGGACTCATACATGACATGAATCCCAGTTGGCGTGACAGGGAGCGGGAAGGGGATGACGGAAGTGAAGCTTTTGGGCAAGCACAAATTCACGCAGGTGGACGATTCCAATCAATGAACATGGGGTTTAATGTAAGAGCGTCGCTGATTCGCATTTTTTACGTGTCTGCCTGCTAACCTACATGCTATTTAGGGGAAAACTATGCGTCACCCCTCTTTATATGTACTAAATGCGTATTGATGGTTCTGTAGCTTTTGTGAATAGCAGGTCCGCTGCCATGCTTGATGCCTCGCAACCTCCGTTTAATTGGACGCTGCCTGTCATACGTCAACGAAAGCCGGCGAGCCCGAAATCATACGTGATGCTTTATTTCTTCCTCTTTATCCAAACTCACGAGTGAATTTCTTCCGAGGATGTCTATATAGCCCGCAACTCCGGTGGCGCGCTGGGATGCATGGATCCGCCAAGCGTACACACGGCGTCGGTGGTCACCTTGCAACGGTAACACGCAGGTATATCACCACCCGACAATTCGATTTTAAGGTTGCTTGGAAGTCGGCGAAGAGGTGATACATTGATTAATGTTATTGAAGACGATCGAGCGCTGACAGATGGGATCGAAATCGAAGTGGCGGAAGATCTGTAAAGGTACGATGAATCTAGGAATCTCATGTGCGCTTCCATAACGTCTGTCAATCTCGACGAGTATCCAGGTCTGTGGATCTATATTCTATTAACATGGCCATTTAAAAGACGGCGTCTAGGAGCATCCCCCAAGTACGCTGTCATGGAAGGCGTCGTCACTGGTCGTCGCATGCCAGCTATCACCGCGGACGATCTTGAATATGCAGATATACCACTTGGGCGCTCCGAGGAGAATCGTACGAAGCCAACGTTCGTTTGCTCATTAGAGATTAACGTCTACAATTTCAGTCCATTTGCAACGCATGTCGGCATCTTGCCGGGCTGATAGGTGCGCATTCAGCTCTTATTGGCGGTTCTTATCACCGCACCCGACAAGGACATATTATTTGCTCAAAGTTGGCTTGCAATTCCTAGTCATGACACTTCCTCATCGGAATGAAGCTTTCTAGCAGCACGCGGTGAGCTGTCGACTAGATGTAGCTTGACATCCACTCACTTGGCCTGTATAGTCCGAAATCCGGCTCGGGTGTGGCGTTCTCCGGTCGCCGGTCACTGGCCACCTTTGATGTGAACAACGAGTGGAGAATTCGTGACTGATGGACTGGATTAGTCAGAGATGTCGTCCTAAAAATGTGCGTTGGCTTCGTGCGATTTATTAATGCTCTGGTAATGCATGCACATGGTGCTGGCTCAACCGGTCAAACTACATGCTGTCGGGCAGAGGCATTGTACCGTTCCCCCGCTGGTTTATTGGCAGCTTGCAAGCTTGCCGCAGATTGTACCAAGGCTTTCGACCATACGCCGGCGCTCGCTTGACACCATCAGCGCTAGTGTCAATCTATGCCCGAGGGACGATTTTCCCATTTACGGGGCATGTTCAGAAAGAGCTTCGCGGTGGCTTCGTTTCCTTCCATCTCCGATCTGCTTCTCAGCTTCGGCTTCGCCACTCATATACATGCCTGACATGGGAGCGCTGGCAGTGGATGGTCCCTGGCTGTCGTGTTCTGTGCGGGCACATGTACTGCATCCGCGCGTCCAAATTTCCCCCCGGGAAAGTAGGTGGAGATATGATTCAAGAATTACGTCCCAGACCAGCAAGGCATGTGATGGAAGCACAAAGGTTGCAACGTTGAAAAACGCTGACCGGTCGACCATCTAGCCTAACATGCGTTGCGACGTCGTTGATGCGGCAGGTGGGTCGCCGAAACGAGAATAGCTTGAAATGACGGGTTGGCCTGGCATTTCGATTCTCGAGCGACGATCACACTATTCCCAAATATAGCGCAATACATGCCTCGGATGTTCTGGCCCTGGTATTGCAATACTAAGGGGTCGCCTTGTTGGTAGCTATGCTGGCGTATCGTGTTGCCTGGAGGATCTTCAAACGGCAACACATGTCCCTGGATCGTGCATACCCCCCAGTCCCTCATTCGGCGATATCTACACGCGCGCGCGCGCAAGTACGAGGAAAATTAAAGCAGAGAAACGCTACAAGCCTAACCGAAGAGGGAAACGCCAAAATGGTCAATGGTTTGTCAAACTGTGATGAGATATCTAAGAAATTATATTTCCCAGCCGAGATTCACATCCCGTCACCCGTGCCGGGAAAGAGAAACCTTGGTGTAGTTAAATCTGTCGAGTTGTCTGGGCTAGCTGAGCTGCCGTCTGCCGAGGACGGGCTCGCAGAAGCTGTCATGTCGTCGGGTGGGAACGACGATACGGGGTCGAACGCGGTCAAGCTGGGGTTATAGCCCGTATTCCTTGACATGCCAGTGACGTCGACGGAATGGCGCCTGAGGGGAAGGCCGGCATGGTGTGCGGCCATTACCTGGGCTGACAAGTCGAGAAACTGGGGCATGGTCGATTAGAATGTGTTGCCAACGGAAGCGTGCTCGGGCCTACCACTTGTTCCTCGACAAGGGTGCCCTCGTGCAGAGTCTTGTTGGTGTTCTGCATGTGTACGAGGAGAGTGCGTATGCTGCGAGAGGACAGGCCGCGGTAAGTCGAGACACGTTCCAGGGCGAGGGGTGCCGTCTGCACGAGCCGAAGTTGTTCATGAAGATAAAGGACGTATTGCTCGAGGCACTCGAGGTAGTGGCGCTTTTTCTCGTGCGACGAGATGGTATCCCTGGTGACGAGATGTCGTGACACGAGGAGAAAACGGTAAAGGGAATACATACGGATCTGTTGGGGCGAAACCGATTTCTTCTGCGATGGCGCGTTGTCTGGCTTTGCGCTGGCTCTCGGTTTTATTGACAGCGCTGTGTAGCGGTGCGGCGGTGGGGTCTGGCGACCGCTGTCTGCTTGTCTGGGGAGGGGACGGGGAAGGCTGCATGTATGGACGCGATTCGGATATGTCGCGTTGACCGGACTGGTGTCGATGGTTGATATTTGAGAGCAGCTCTGAGGGAGTGGGGAAGAGCGGCTGTGGGGCGGCGGCGTAGTAGTCGAGCATGCTCGGAGGGGTGCTGTGTGGTGCTGGTGGGGTGGGATCTATGCGACGAGCGGTCGGATAGACGAGGTGTTGTGAGATTGGCGTGTATGAGAGTTCCGGGTCTTGGACTGGTGTGGGGTGACGGACGTAGTCTGGTTGTGTGTAGGAATACGCGAGATGGGTGGGATCGAGGAGGGAGGGGTCGAGGAGATTGGATGTATCGGGACAGAAATTGTAGGCGGGTAACATGATGGTTTGGTGGTGGTGTATTTGGAGTGGAGGTTTTATGAGCACGGCATCCGAGGAGGAGATCCTACTTACGGTACAGGGCTTGCATATGTCGCGGAGTTAAATTTTATTCCGATCCTGACGCGATCAACTTCCGCATCGAACCAGCCCTGCACTCTGTCCACCGCGATCGCACACGACGTTGGCCTTGGCCGATCACATTCTCACTATGGAATTTCCCCGGCCCACATTCGGCGTCCGGAAGCGCACACGCCGATCTGCTCACCAACTTCCTAGTATTGCCTTTTCTAGACATGCTCTCATCCCCTCGAGTATATATAACCCACGCGCATCGCTCGTCAGATCCACGACAGCGATGGCCCAGCACTACCCCCTCGATTTCAATACCTCCTTCCCCCCTTCCCCCACGGCCCCCGCTTATCACTCAGATCCACCTCCGTCCTACTACCACAACCCTCCGTCCTACGCCGCCTCCACTTGCCCATCCCACACCCACGACGATCAGAAAAACTCCGTCCTCGCTTCGTCCCAATTAACCACCGCCTTCCCAGACGATGGCATATCCTTTTCACACGTCACAAATCCCACTGCCGTACAGCATCCCACCAGGGACACGCGCAGATCGACAACCAGAATCACCATCGCACATCCCTACGCCCGTCTGTATGCCAAGAAAGACGGCTCAAAGCGTCGGAAAATCTGGAACCATGTCCTCGAGAAACAGCTCTTCTCCCCCCAAGAATTGTCCGTATGATCGTCTCTTCCTTTCTCCTCCCCGCAATTAAACGTCCCTTTAGATCTACCATGGGCGCACCACACAGGCGCACGATATATATCGCTTCACTCGAGGCCCACATCGACCGCCTTCACAATCAGTTACTTAGCATCGGGCTCTACCCAATCCCTTTCGAGCGCCTCGAGCCCTATCGTGGCCTCAACTCAAAGACGGCAAAGGTACCTTGTTTCTCCTTCCTCGCTCTCCTCGCGGCCAACCACATATCTTCCAGAGCATGGTTGCCGGTCTGCAGCACGACGCAACCCAATTAAAATTGAAGCTCTTAGAACTCGAACGCTCGGTCTGTACCTCCTCACGTGCTGTCCGTACGAGCCAGCCCACTGATCAGCCAACAGAACACCAATCTCAGAAAACTCCTCGGCACCCACAATCCTTCCAGGTCATCTCTTTCCCATCCATCAGCGCCATCTGCAATGGCGCTCGAGGCAGACGTACGGAGACATTCCGTCGACGTCTCCGGCATGGGTATGGGCGTTCATGCCAGCCACCATTCCACGAATCACTTCTACCGTTCATGATCGTCAGCTTAGCATCCATGCTCTCCGCATCAAAAACCGTACCGTAATTTGTAGGATACTTAATCGTATACTCAATCATATCACCGCACTTAGTACATAACTCTTCCCAGGGGCCCTAGACCGGTCGTAACGATTCTCAGTCCCAAATCCCACCCCTATCCAGCTTCACCCGCTTGTCTTGCTTCGCTTTGCTGCCCTGCAGCCGTCCCACTCGCTGAGCTCCGCGCTTCGTGTGGTATTTCTTTTGCTGTCGTTGGCGTTTGGCGAGATCCGTGGCAACTCTTCCTCGAACATCTACCTCTCGTAGTGAGAGCGCCGCCGTCATTTTCGCGAGCGTATCAGGGGAAGGCGAACGCGAACGCGGCGGGGAACGGGACAGCTGAGAAAATGACGTGGACGGGCGAGAAGGCGGGCTGCTTTCTCTTTCGAGACCAACAACGCCTTCCAACCCCAGAATACGTTCATTGTCCGTTGACACTCGCCCGTTTTCAATTTCCAGATCCCGACCTTCGTCACCATGGACACTTTGGACCGGCTGTGCATCACTCTCGTTTTCCTCTCCTGGTTTGCCTTTTGCGCCGTTCTCATCTCCGCTCTCTTCCTCACTTATCATGGCTTCATCCACCTCCCCCGCATCAGCGTCTTCTTCTTCTTCGGTGTCCGTATCATCATCGTTTTCTCTGTATTCTTCGCCCGTCACAGTTTCCATGTACTCCAAACGTAATCAGACGGTGCAGAACGAAGCGGAATATAGATCAGAAGCCTACCTCCTCTAGTACTTTCTGATCCTTTTTCGTAAATCCGCTGGCAGCAACCACGACATCCAATCGGAAGCTTCCGACTCCTTTATCATCACTAGGTTCGATCGCCTTGAACCGAGGATACAAAGCGCTCTCGTACTTGAACCGTCGCTTAAAGAACCTTCGGATGCATTCCACATCTCGGTTGAAATACCTAGTTTGTGCCATCGTCGATCACGTAGCCGGCCATCGCCAAGAAACACGCGCTTACCACTCCGCGTTTTCATGTGATGTGCTCACCATCTGTGGGAAATCGATAACCACCGGTTCTCCATTGTCCCGACGGATGAGGATGTTGAACTCATTGTAGTCGCCGTGAATGAGCCCCGCGCGTGCAAAACGCACGATGATGTCCATCAACGTAGAATATAATTTTCCTGGTGATGGAACGTCGGAGATCTGCCGCCTAATCAATGTAATATATTGAATGATGGGAATGCCGTGAGCCTTCAGGTTCACTTACAGTGGGTATGCATCGATGGCCTCCATGAGGATGCAGTGGCGTGCATGATCGATGGGCCGTGGGATAGGGAACTGGTGTTCGTGGAGGATCTGACAAGATCATCACATTCGTCAGTTGATTCAGGCGCACTGGTCCATTAGACCATCGACACTGACCTTCATGAACGCCCATTCCTTCTGTGCGGCAAGGCGGGACATATACATCCACGACGCAGATTTACGCTTGCCCAAATAGTCTCGTTTTTCCTTGATGGCACGAAATGATATGCGACCTAGACTGATGGAATCCTGTCCGGTCGCCGTGACCCACACCGGGAGTGAACACGAACCGATGCAATTTCAACACCATCTCGTTACCCTCTTCGTCTGCCACGATGTACACGTCTGTCGAATGGCACATGAGGCGTGCAATGGAATGACAAACGCAATGAAGCGAGACCAAGCAGGGTCTCGGGATCATCATCGTACCGCACTTACCAGCCTCCTTGCCAACACCGATCTGATTTCCAACCGAGTACATCGAATCCCGTTTTGAGAGCGCACGCATCGCCAAGTAGTCGTATCCCCCGTAGGTCAACCGATAGCCATCGTCTGCACCTAGTCAGTTAGGCCGTCAACGTCATTGAGAACGTGGCGCTGACATTTGGAATTCTGAACCCGGGCGACCAAGTTACGTTTGGCGAGAGAGCCCACGATTTTGTTTACGCCTCCATTACGCAGACCAGAGATCTGGACGATAAGAGGGGTTGGTACGACTTGGTGGTTCTTGGAACCAACTTCAACCTGCCAGATAGTAGCGTCAAGGGGTGTGAGACAGCAAGTTGGACGTGTCGTACTGCGGTTAATACTCTGAATTCATCCGAGGTGATATACCTCAGATCGGTTGCGTCGAGCTTCATGACACGAGGAGAGTTTGGAGGCAGATGCAAACAAGCACCGTGTAAGACCACGTGCTGCTCGAACGACGATCAAAAGCACCACCACGGATGCCCTGGAGTGCTGCCACCCGCAGAGCCAACAAGGTTTTCGGTTTCGTGGCATCTTGTTCGAGTTTGTCATTCAATGATTATAGGCCACTGCGGCTGAACTTGCCGTCTCCATCCTTCCAACACGCATCATGTGTGACAAGTAGGCCCTCTCCTTCTACTCGTGTCGCAACGCGCAAACCTTCTCAGCTTTTCGTTCTCTCTCGAGGTGGTCTCCGACATATGCGATGACGAACGTGCCCAGATCTGGCGAATACTCGAGGAGAACATGTATGAACTGTGGGTCTTACTACCTTCCAGCTGAACGCTACTGTTCGTCATATCCATCAACACCATCTCAGATATCGATCTTCTTCGTTTGGATGGGATCCTCAGAAAAAGAAACGAGAAATGTTTCATCGACTGAGTCGCCTTGTCATCGCGCGAGACATGTCGCACACAACAAATGACCTTCCGAGTTCAAATATCATCGCTTATTCCATATTTCGTTTCGAGAGGGAGGATCATCAAGACGTGGTCTACTGGTGAGCACTCGACTCAACTCGCTGAGGGCTTGTCGCTTTGACGCTGCGTATGAGCTATGAACTTCAGGTGTCAGAGGAATCGAGACGGTTCGGTCTTGGGAGATTGTTAACTCAAATACTCTCTGATATCGGGGTGCAATGGGGTATGAAAAAGATTATGCTCACTGTTTTCAAAGGTGAACCCGTCTCAAAGTTCATTTAATCCATGACGTCTCTCATGTCTGTCTAGCGAACCACACAGCGATGCTATTCTACCAGTCAATAGGGTGCGCTGACCGCATTTTACTTTACCGGCAGTACACTTACTGGACGCAGATTTACCATAGATGAGTCGTCGCCGGACTTTTCTAATGGCTCGGAAGGGGACGAAGTCGACTACACCATCTTGTCTAGACCTATAGTACCTTAGTTATTTGTATATGTTTAGCCAACTGGTTAATCCGACGCCAGTGCGAAGTTTGTACACACAACTCACATATATACCACTCATGCTGCCACCGTCTCTGCGGGCGTTCACGTCAGTACCCCGACATACTCTTGGTCGGCGCTGTGCATCACACGGCGCACCCCATTACAACGAGCCCACCGGTTGGTTGTTCGGCGAAAAGGTAACGGTCTTCGGTTCACATGTGCAACAACTCAAAACCCGCACCTGTTCCAGCCACTACCGCCGGGCCAGAAACGGGTCAAAGAGGATTGGGAAAACATCTGGTACTTTGGGATGTTCGGGTCGATGGCTTTGGCTTCCGTACTGCTGTACTACAAGCCCGATACGAGGTATGCGCAGCTGCTTCCCGTTACACATAGCAATTTACCGATCTGCTCTAGCATACAAACGTGGGCGCTGAAAGAGGCAAAGGAACGAATGGAGGCTCGCGGAGAGAAGTACAAATATGAGCCGTCCTCATAGACTTTGGGGTACCTCGTGCTCTCACCTCCAATCGAAGTTGTCCAGTGAAATTGTTTATAGTATCAGGAGCGGCCGTAAGGTCGATACTGAGACTCTTCTCGACGATGTAGAATCAAGAATCAGACATTTGTAAGTTACCATACTGTCGAACAGAAGACAGTCCACGATCATGTTAGGTCAGTGAACATGGAGTAGTGTATGTGTAGTAGTAAGTGGGGAGTGAGGAAGGATAGTGATAATGCGCAACTACAGAAGAGGATAACAGCAAATTAGCTTATCCAACTCCTATGCATATTCCAGGATCTTGGTGATGATACCAGTACCAACTGAGTTGATTCAAATCAGCTCCGTTCTTGGTAACAAGTACACGATACTCACTCGTTTTGTTACCCTCGCGAAGTGTGAATCTGTGAATGTAGTGCAATTAGGCTTGGCAGGTGACACCGAGATTTGAAGACGTACCGCGACCCAACATCTGCTGCAACATCCACCTGGAGCGTGCAAATCATCTCCACGTTGTCGCCTGGCATAACCTGATATACAAGTCAGTATAATACTTCCCAATTTGCAAGGCGCCATACCATTTTGTCCTCAGCGTCCGGAGTGTCAGGCGGGAAGGTCAATGATGTAGTGATATCAGAAGTCCGGAGGAAAAGTTGTGGGCGGTAGTTGGACATGAATGGTGTGTAGCGTCCGCCTAGGCAATGTCAACATAATAATATACGTGGCTCAGGTAACAAACCTTCGTCTTTGGTGAGGACATAAAGTTGGGCTTGGAATTGCTTGACAGCTTTGATCGAGCCGGGGACAGCAATAACCTGTCCACGTTTGAGGTGCTCTCTCTTGACGCCACGAAGCAAAACGCCCATATTGTCACCAGCTTCACCCTGTCAACAGTAACTATGTGCTACTTGGCCCTGTCAGGAAACAAGAGATGCTTACTCTTTCCAGTTCCTTGTGGAACATCTCTATTGGAGTATGACTTAGTATGTTGAGAAAAGAAACGCCAAGGTGCTAACCGATTCCAGTCAAAGTCGTCTTGAGTGATGAACCGAGGCCGAGGACTTCGACATCTTCACCCTTTGTGATAACCCCACGTTCAGCCTAGCGAGCAGAGTGAATAGACGGAATACGCATTTGGGATGGACCTTGCTCACACGACCAGTGGCCACGGTTCCACGACCGGGAATGGAGAACACGCCCTCAACGGGCATGAGGAATGGCTTTTCGAGGTCACCTTTTTGGGGTTATTGTATGAGCAATCAAGATAGAAAAGACGTACGAGGTGGCACATCAAGCCAGTCGTCGCAGGCTTTAACAAGCTCAAGGATTTTGTTCTTGCCAATCTGATCGTCTCGACCCTCGAGGGCAGCGAGAGCCGAACCCATGATGATGGGTGTTTTTTCACCGTCGAAATTGTATGTGGACAGCAGGTCGCGCATCTCCATATCTACGAGTGTTAGCATTTCCTCGTCATCAACCATGTCGACCTTGTTGATGAAGACGACGAGTTTTTTTATGCCGACTTGGCGAGCAAGGAGGAGATGTTCACGAGTTTGAGGCATCTGGCCGTCGGTGGCTGAGACGACGATGATACCACCGTCCATCTGTGCAGCGCCGGTAATCATGTTCTTGATGTCTAGGAAGATGGATGAGAGATGAAGCTATATTAAGTATGGTGAACACACAGTCGGCGTGACCAGGACAGTCGACGTGGGCGTAGTGACGAGCATCGGACTCGTATTCTACATGGGCAGAATTGATGGTGATGCCACGAGCCTTTTCCTCGGGAGCCTTGTCGATCTGTGAGTAGTCTGTGAACTTGGCCGAACCCTTGTCTGACAGAACTCTGGTAATGGCGGCGGTGAGCGTCGTCTTTCCGTGATCAACGTGGCCTGCAGACGCGTCAAGACGCGTTGGAGGGAAAGAGAAGAGAGGTTACCAATGGTTCCAATGTTCATGTGAGGTTTGGTACGAGAAAATTTGGTCGCAACGTCAGCATAACCACGTCTAGAGTACTGACCAAAGGAGAATGGTGGTGTCGTGGTCCGACAACGAGCGTATCTCCATGTTGAGATGGTTCTTCTCGCCGTCAAACGAAACATGGTATGGTGTGCAAGAGACAGTCGGAGTGTGAAAAAGTGATGAACGACGCCGTCACTTTCTTGCGAGACCCAAACGCGAGTGTCCTTCTCTTCTCCCATCATCATCATCCCTTTCGCTCATCCAATCCATAGACACAGAATGCGTCTCTCGCTCAGCGCATTCAATTCCTTGAAGCAAAGGGTCTCTCCCCACCAGAGATCGAACAGGCCCTCAGACTAGCGGCCAACTACCATCACCATCCATCCGACTGGCGCGACTATTTCGTGCGTATCCCTCCCTTTCTGCACGCTTCCCTCTCCCTCACCCCCTCAGCTCAGATCACTGCCGTGGTATCAGGTACAGTAGCTTACGGCGCCATCTCCCTGTTCAAGAAATACCTCCTCCCCCATCTCAAACCACCCACCGCCACCGCTTACGAACAAGACCGCGACGCCCTCACCGCCCAATTCGATGCCGCAGAAGCACTCCTCAAGGAAATTCAAGCAGAGACCGTTTCCGTGCGAGCAGCAGTCGACGAACAAAGAGAGCGCGTCGACAAGGCTTCTCGAGACGTCGAGGCGGTGGTCGCCGAAATGCGTCAAGGGGAGTCAAAAACACGGGACGAAATGCGCGAGATTCGCGACGAGATCGAGAACATCCGAGAAATGTTACCCAAGGTAGTCTACATTCATCTCACTGTCCCACTCTCTGAACAACGTCACGCTCAAGATGATCGAGAAAAACAAGGAAGCTCAGAAACAGTCTCTCGCAGAACTTCAACAAGAGCTCAAGTCGCTCAAGGCACTTTTACTCGGTCGTGGCTCAAGCGCGCTGACGAATTCTCCCTCGACGCCATTACCGACCTTGACCGGTAGACCATCCATTCCATCATGGCAACTCGCGAACACCACCTCCGCACCAGTCGTATCAGAGTCCTCGAGTGGTACTCTTATGACGCTACCAAACGGTAAAGGCAAGGAAGTAGAGTTGTCTCCCGACGAAAGCTCGTAATTTATTCCGTCGTTGTGTGATTATTTGGTTTGAATACAAGTAGTAACATATTCACTCGATCGTGACCAACTCCGAATGTTTTCCCAGTTCCGTCAAGCAGTCGAGAGTCTCGCGCAGCCCCTCCAAGACAGCGCCCCCCCTCGCAGTCAGTCACCAGACTCTCAGCGCCAGTCGTCTGCACAGCTCGCCGAAAATGCCCTCGTGAACCTTCGCAAATCAATCGCGGTCCCGCGAACTGCGACTGCTGCCCAACAGAACACGGGCCCGAACCCCAGGCTACGGTCTGCTAGCCCCGGCCCCTCGTCGACCACGAAGAGCACAAGCGATTCTGGTTTGCGCAAGACGACCCTTGAGGAGCGCCTACGTGCGTCCTTGGCCGTGTCCGAATCTTCAGGAGGTAGCACATCGAACCCGTCGACGTCTCATACGGTCCCCGTTACCCAGCGTCCACTCTCACCACCAGTGCCAGACTCCCAAGGTCCCGCAATAGTAACCACTACCTCTGTTGTGGAAACTCCCGTTGGCGGCTCCGTTCAGGCCAAAGAATGCACCCATGTTGCTTCAGCTCCTCCGCCACAAGATCCCAACAATGCTGGACAACTGCCGAACATAATGCCCCCTGCCGATCCTCAAGATCCCGCTAGCTTAACTGTGGGCTCGACGGACACAGATTCGACTGCGGATGTGATGCCAACGCAAGAGGTACCGCAAGTGACACACACGGACTCGCCCCAACCTCGACAACCAGTACCTGAGGTCTTCGACACGTCGATAACAGATCCAGATCCTCCTGGAGAGGAGTGTGCCACGGATATTAAAACAGAGCCTGAGCCCACCGTCATCGATGAGTCTGAGGGTGCAGTCATCGAAGCACTCCAAGAACGCCTGAAACTAGTTGAACATAGGTTTGCAGGTAAAGTCGCAAATATTGTACAGTTGGACTAGCATGAATATTTTGTCCACTAGATGTATCCACTTCGTTCAAGAAACTGCAAGTTGAAAGACGCGACGTGGACAACGTTCTCAGCGAGTTGACTCCCTTAGAAGGGTCCAAGGACGTCGCAGCATTACGCGAGTACCTTGTCAATGTCAATATAAGGATTGAGGTAAGCGGCGCGTCTGACCACGATGGATGCGCTCATATGTTTTCTCCAGCTTGGCCAAGATGAACTACAGCGGCTTAATGGAAAGCTCACTCGTACGCTCGTTATTTTTTATTCATCGTCGTCCCTCAAAAGATGACATGTACAGGGCAAGAAGAACGGCTGGAGGAACTTCGGGACACTCACCGACTGGAGAACGTTTCGCGAGCGGATCAAATCGAAAGATTGCGACAGCAATTAAGCGAGGCTGAAGCCCTCCTCGCTGCATCGCAATCCACTACGTCCCAGACAGAAGAGGACAATGCTAAGCGGGACTTCGACATCGAAAGCCTTCGTGCCGAAGTCTCTAAAGCAAACACAATCGCCAACGAGGAGGAGGAGAAAAGAGTGAAAGCCATAAGTTTACTCAAAACCGTGCGGCAGAAGTTGGTGAAAGCGGAGAAGGAAAGGGACGACGCAACGCGAGAGCTGAACGAGGTAAGGGAGAAGAGCTTGGGGGAGAAGGAGAAGGATCGCGCTGAGCGAGTCAACTTGGAAAGGGAAGTCGACGCGATCAATGCGGAACGCGAGAAAGCGGTGGCTGCGTTACGAGCACAGTTCGACAAAGACGTCGTTGCCGCGAAGGACCGTACCGAAAGGGATATTCAAGCCGCAAAGAAACAATATGATGCCGAGCTAAACGCGTTGAAGGTAACGCAATGTGAAACATGTTAATTGTTACTGCTCACGGCGTTCCAGGCTTCACACTCTGTGGAAATTTCCGCCAAAAATTCACGCATCAGCACCCTTGAGAACACGGTAGCCAACCTCACCAGCGAAAATAGATCATTTTTCGAGCAGCTGGAGCTACGACAGGCTGAACTCGAGTCTTCTCAGTGCCATGCTGAGTCACTTCAGGCCCAAAACACTGAGCTTCAATTCCAGCTAAATGAATTGCGAGAGCGAATCACTCTACTCAACGATGAAGTGGGTGAGCTTCAGGGCGACCACGAGATGCAGTCGCAAGTTCCGGGCGTTTCTACAGAGGAGATTTCGCAGCTAGTCTCCTCGATAGAAACTAAATACGAGGCGAAGCTTTCAGAACTCAAGAAGACTCTAACGTCCGCTGAGAAAGAGCGCACTGAAGGCGAAGCAAACTGGAGTCGTAAACTAACAGAAAAGGCCAAAGAGATGGAGGAGCTGAAGCGCATGCTTCAATCTTCCGTTCAATTACGCGAGCGGGATGGAGACGTCACTGCGGCGTTGAAAGCTGAGATCGAGAAGCTCCAAACTGGGGCCCGATCACAGCACAGTCGATTATATGAACTCCAAACTCACATCGATGCCCTCAAGGATACTGAGGTGAGTTTGCATACGCCCTGGATAAGCGTCTTGCTGACAGGTCTCGCCACAGTCAACTCTGCATCGACGTCTTTCGGAGTCTGCGGGCCGTGCTGATGACAGCGAGAAGCAACTCGAAGAGAGTAAATCCCGAGAAACTCAACTACGCACACAAAATAAAGTATGATCTGTGATTTCCCGCAACCACCTCGCTCAACAAGAGATAGACCCTCCGGGATGAACTTCGAAAGGTCCAAAACTCGGTTGCCGTTCTGGAAAGACAGCGCAATCCGGGTGCTGGGTATTGGTCATCCAGACCAGAAGTCACGGACTCCAGGACTTCCATCTCGTCGATCCCGGACGCGCCTTCTTCATCCTCGCTCTCTTCGGCCAAGAGTGACGAGGAAATTAATTATGAATACCTTCGAAATGTCATTCTTCAGTTCCTTGAACACAAGGAAATGAGGGTAAGTGCTTGAGACCAGTTCACCCAGTATGTGAATGACAGATGTCCCTAGCCAAACCTCGTGCGAGTCATATCGACAATTCTGCGCTTCACTCCTCAAGAGACACGACGGCTGATGTCTAAAGTATGACACGGTTGATACCACCAGCACACTGAGTTATCAATACCTTTACTGCCACGGAATTACTGTAATAGTAATCTCTTATAGGCATGGCCACTGATTGTCATCTGTGATGCTTGTATTATTTGGTCAGCCCATGGAAATCTGATACTTGAGAGATCATCGTCAGTAATTATGTAGCCTTGGTATTTACATCAATTTGTCATCTGGTACTAAGTATCTGGTGCCGCCGCCCTGAATTAACATAAATGACCATGTCATTGGCCAGTTTGACACGGAATTCGTACCACAGTGGCATCTCTCCAGTTCAGGTGAGGAACTACAGCTAGGGAGCTTGGACATCCTTTCACCTGCACTTGAAGTGGATTCGGCTTTGCAAATTCTGTGTAGATAGAGAAACGTCGAGACAAGGCTCGCTCAATGTCGGGCCCGCAATCAGTGGTGTGCAAATACGCGCTTGCATGTCAGAGAACTAACCCGTGAAGCACACGGTGCAAATTAACAGACGCACTTGTCACGCTGTGTAGCATCTATGATGTCAATCCTACGCTCCTAGGCTATCTCAGACAAGCCCTAGATAATGGGCTTGTATCGACTTCGGATTTCGTTGCTACGTTTCTTCGCGCTGTACGATCGTCACAACTTCAAAATGGCTCAACACTCGATGTACTTTGTCGCACAGCGTTGGATATTCACCATGTCTCTGGACTGCCACCGCTTGGTTCGCTTCTCCCCCCTGCAAGTTCTCAAACCACCATACTAGCCATGGTGAACGATGCGCTGGCTTTCCTTCGTCACGCCTACTCCCTCCCACCTTCTGGTTTTCACACACTCTCGGCGACCGCTTCAGAATTTATCACTTTGATTTTGCCCTGCGTTCCAGACATTTTGCAAATGTCAACAACCCAAGCCATACTGTGTTTGGGAGAAGCCAACGCCTTGCTCCACTCTGTGCGACTTTCTCCAGAAGTACGTCAGGTGCTGGAGACCTTCGTTTTTTCCTTGAGTCTCTTGATCGGAGATGATGCCAAGCTTGCTCGCGAGGCACAGATCATACACACACAGTTTTCCCTCGGAAAGAGCGAAACGTTGGACTCTAATCTCGAAGCTGATTCTATCTCCTGCGGTCTACTACTACAATCTCTCGTGAGTTGTTCTCTGGTCTTCAATCACTATCTCTTTAAGAACTTGCAAGATCGCATCTCGGGCTAGCGACTACGGCGCTGGTAGTGGTTTAGAGGCTGTTGTCCTGCTAACTGGTTTATTGCGATGGACATCCTTGGCTCCAAATGTCTTCTACACCCAGATGCTACTGGCGTCCTTGACCTGCGTTGCACAAAGCTCCCCGAAAGGCATTCATGACGGATCTTTTTTTATGTGGAGGGCGTTCGTCCTCGGACGCGTGAGGTGTCTCTTTCACGCATAGCCGCCGACATTCTAAGTCGAGCCTTACAGATCCCTCGCCTCTTACACATGTTCGAAAAGGCGCTGGAAGGCCATGGAACAGTCGAGGCAGACTGGGTGTGTCGTGTCGGTCTTTTGTAGGGTTAGTACCACCTCATCTTTCTATAGCGGGCCGCCATGCATGCAGCGGTCTCAGCAGTGCTTCAGCGCTCCGATGTGTTATCGCGGTGCGATCATGTCCAAGCACAAGCAAGGACCAGGGAATCAACTGAAGATGAAACCGCTAGGTTGACCTCCTCTGAGATGTAGTCATTAGCTTATGCAGGTTTCAGCCCAGGCTCATTCGTCAGAGATTTAATACAACAGCTATATACAGTTGGACTTGTAGACCAGGCGTTCGCAGCGAATGCAGATCCCACTCTTGCAAGCGATTCCGGGTCACGCCTTCAGGCCGAAGCTTTCGAGCATAACTGTACGCTTGAGGTAGGCAGTCGTCCTTCGTTCACAACATTAGCCCACGGAAATTTCACAGAGTTACCTCGAGTCGAGACTCACGATGGAGCTTACTGAGGAAGACACGCGATCATTATTACATCACATCCGTTTGGAACCCGGTAGCCATTACTTCTTCGCTGAAGTGGTTCGTAGAGTGAGTGATTGAGATTGTCGATCTTTGAGCGGACAGTGATCATCCGTAGCGTTTCACATCGCACTCGAAGTCTGGGGATTTAGAAGTATTGAGTCATCTTACCAAGATGCTCTACGCGCATGATTTTGCGCTCGATATTCTGTCCCTCCATCTAAAGATCACTGACCTTGTGTTTGAAGCACTGGAATTAGTCCACGAGTATGATTGCGAAACTATTGGTATGTGTACTTCTGAGCGATGTGAATACTTGTTGAATAACTCGAAGGTGATCCACAAACGGCTGTTAGCCATCTAGGAGACGTGGTATTATTCATTCAGATGGTGCTGACCAAGTTTCAGGTTAGTACATCCATACAGGATCCTCAGTGGTGTCCGAATCAATGTCTTGCAGATCTCGGCACCATCACTGAGGCGAGGTAGCAAAGTGCTTCGCATAGACATCTTACGTTCCTCGCGGATCTATCATTCGGAGGGCCTCCCAGCTGATGTGAAGGTGGTATTTCCTGGATGGTTTAAGGCTATATTCGACAGCAGCAGCGAAGGCATCGATGATACTATCCTGCGGTATTTTCTCGTATTACTTTTTCTTGCCAATATATTGAACCTGGCATTCAGGTCGACGAAACCTAAAACTCTTCTCCAAATGTCCGCGACACTTTTCTCACAAGCTTGTTTTGCCCGACAAGAGGGGCGCATAGATAATGATGCCCTCCACAACGGCATCTCGTACTTCCTCGGCCCTCTTCTCAACTGGACGCTCGTCGGTATTGTTCACGCGATGCTCTTCGAAGTCCAGCAACGGGGGTGAGTTGTCGTGGCGAACATGTCTTGACCTTGGGTTTTGAGAAGTGAGCATAGTTTGGCTGCCCCCATTCAACTCGAGGTTTTACAAAGTCTGTTGCTGGCGTCAACGTGCCCCCGTGTAATCTTGCGCCTCTGTGGTCCAAATATCCTGAAAATACTCTCTGGAAGGCGCACGCAACTCGTCCCTTCGAATATCCATTACGACATTGGTGCCATCCGATCCGTTGCCTTTCGGACACTGTCTATTAAACGGGAGGGTGAGGACGCTCCGTTTCTCATTGGTGTTGGCAGTGACCACGTTGGTGTCAGGGAACAACCAAGCAGTAGAAGACTCTGCAGCTGCACCGCCAGATGTGTTCTTGGATTTCCCCAGGCGAGAGATCCGCGATGCTTTCGCACTGGCTCGGCAACATAAAGCACCTCGCATTGACGTGGGCCGCTGCCTCACCGTCACCACGCCTACAAATTTCCTCCTGCTACTTTGGACTGAGCTCTGTGTTGCCGCGAGCCGTGGAGAAACGGAGACGTGTCGTCGAATCATGACATTCGTGCTCGTCGTGCCACGTGTTGGCGTACCCCCACTTTTCCCCCTCTTCATGTACAACGTTCTCCCGGAGTTGATTGCTGGCGTCGATCAGCAAGGAGGCGACACGAGCGTTCACACAGAGCTATTGGTGACGATCATCGCTGGCGCCCTCTCTGGTGCCC
>JBBPOF010000410.1:0-25264 GCA_038091315.1 Porphyrellus cyaneotinctus | reverse complement strand
ATTCGGTTTAGGATTGACAGAATGGGCCCTCGTTGCTCTCGAATGACCGAGGAGAAATCAACCAACCAGGTGTGCACCTTGTCTTGTCTTTCTGCGTTCGGGTGTGTGCAACCGCTGCGGGATGACAAGACAGGTACCGCCTACGGTGGGAGCATGCAGGTCTGTAGCTCAGCGACGATAATTCTTGTCAGTCGTTCGAGCGTCCTGTTGAAACCGGGCGTACCATACCTACGCCTATACGGATGAAATGATCAACAGGCTCAGTGGTGAGTTCTCCTCTTCCTCCGTGATGCGCGCCGCTGACCATCTCCCCAGACTACGCTAAGAGCATCTCCCCCCTTCCCCGGGTCACTTATTGTACATCCAGAGGTGCACGTTCCGCACGGCTGCCTACCCATCAAAATCAGTCGATATCTCTGCCAATTTGATCCCATCGTTCCGCGTCCAAATCACTGGTCCATCTTCATACCTACATCGGCTACCCCGGGTGTTGGCAACTACTACCAGCTCGTTGGGGATTCACCAGTGTACTAAACGGAAAGCACGATCAACAGCCGTCACCTGTGGTACAGACATGGACGAGGGAGCCACACTGTTGGATACGTGATGCCGAGTATGCTGCCTGTTCTGGAGGATCACTTCGCGCGCGTGCCGGTGGGGAATCTGTGGGATGGAGACTGGAACAATCAAAACTGGACACACCGGGCGTTGCAAGGGTTGGACCATCCACAGATGTTCGCGGTCCACATGACGATGAAGAAAATGGCAACTCAGATGGAGATTGTGGAGGAGGCATGGGAAGACGGTGAACTGAGTTGGAGCGAATATGTGCATGTCTCATTGTAGCCTTTGCCAGTGCAGTGGTCGTTCGTTTGCATTTGTAGATACTAAGTAGTAAGAACGTATAAGCCGTCTGTAGAGAATACTAGTAGTAGTATCCTCTGCCAGGGAATGACAAACAATTGAAGCAAGACAACCTAGATGGCCACCGTGGTGGTTAAATGGGAGCTTGAAAGCGGGGGGCGTATCAGAGCAACATTTGTCTAGCCGCTAGATCGTGGGGGTATTCGTAATTGTGTTCGTACGTTCTGAGCTCGAGAGTCCTCAGACCCAGAGTTCCATCATTCTGTGCGAGGAAATGGTAAAAAGCAAGGCAATTTTTCGTCTGTGGCAGTGCGGCGAGTCATGAAGATGCTTCCCTCAACTTCAAGATTCAAGCGGGAGTTTATCAAGTCATGGGTCCTCTCAGACGTTGAAGGAGGACGTCCCCCTGCACGATGCATAGAAACAGGTACATTGGCTACTAACCCTTGACCCAGACATACCCCCTTACCGTGCTCGTAAGGTACATCATGATAGACCTGTGACATTTGCTTCGCTGACCTTGGCGGGTGAAAAGCCCACAATGTAGAAAGTGTATGAGGTCTACCTTATACAGTACTCGCTTGCGTTGCGCAATGTGGGTCCTGAAATACTCGTCCAGAGGTTTTAACCTCCTTTTGATGTACAGTAAGTGTGCCATGCCGGGCCCACGCGTCTCGCTCACTCGTATAATAGAGACGAAGTATGTCGGGCACTTTCGTACACCAGTGTCTCTATAGATGTCCTGGAAGGATGCGACGGCAGTACTTTTGACGCCAGTTCTCTCGTGAGACATAATAGAAGAATACACGGTTATGGGTTCAAGGCAAATTCTAGAAACCATGCCACTGCCTTTCAGACAGGCTTCATGCCTACACCCGGAGATTTAAACACCCACGCGCAGGTATAAGTTAAGTTGCGTTTGGGACCGCTGTCTAACCACAAACTGTAGCCCTCCCGGCGCATACCGATCGTTATTTTCATCTTCCAGGGCTTCTCGCCGTGGACTAACCAAACCAAACCATTGGTTGTAAAACTACAGCGTTGGATCAGATATCTACGTTCAATTTGGCTTGAGGCCAAAACGCGTCAGGTGAGCTCCGGCTCACAACACATCGCGTGTCAAGGTGACCTCCCATCTTCGCCCATATCACATTGGATTTATGTGACACGTATCAGATGCAGGTGGGTACCAGCACGCTGGTGTATTGTGATGGCTACGTAGCTATCCCATTGCTGGTCCAACTGACACTGCAAGATGGACGATGTTTGGATATTGCAAATATCTAATGCACAGATGTCCTCCGATTCGATATTCGCAATATTCCTAGTCGTTCCTCCAAGCCGGTGGAAATTGCCAAGGGTAACTACCCGGTCTTCCTTGTGTGCACATCAATGCAACCGACTGCGGTGACAAGGGTATCAGCATCACTGTTGCGGTACTTTGAGGTCAATTGATCACAGTCGTCACTCAGGTCCGAGAGAATGAAGTTACCCTTTGACGTACGTCTTTGCAAAGTAAACAAACTCGATAAACCCACGTCACATCCTCCTCATGCAATACGCAAAGGTTTCTGAGTAATCGTTTTTCCAGTAGCCCTGGCTGATTATCTCCAGGTTTACGTTCGTCATGACACTTGCTGTGCTCCCTGAATCATACAGACTCTCGAGCATCAGCTACGTCGATCTCGCATAACCGTCTCTCAGCGATTCCTTGCTATATTTCGCTGAAACGATGATTTATTCGTGCCCTCGGACATACAAGCATTATGTGCCATCTATCTATGGGGATCAGCTCTCATATTCTTTAGCGGCGCGGCCGGTGGTGCACTATTCCTGCACAAACTGGGTAATTTTTAGCTGGGGTAGAATGGAGAGCCGTGCACCCCTCTTCGTTGGAGTGCACGTCAAACCTGTATGGCAGGGGCACCTCACGCGTAACCTGGTACTGATCCATATTACCGAGGTGCTGATTCTCAAGGCGATCTGCAGCCGCCGGACACCTGAGTGGCCATGGTCACGAAGGGGAAATAACTTACAAAAGTTCCATTGTACCCTTCGTAACATCTCTAACAAGGCGGCAATGAACGAGTATAGGGTGGCGTTTGTGCTGCCGAGGAATATGTTGGACAGCCAAGCGAAACGAATGCACAAGTTAGACACCTGCAAATCGGAATTGGAATTAGATGTGAGAGGGAACAGGTCTACAATCATACCATGGCAAAATAGTAAAACTGCGACATCGTCAGTGACACTCGGGATAGGCCAAGAAGAGGAAACGTACCGGTATTTGTGATTTGTAGACAAGCTCCGGTCTAAGGAGTGGGTATCGAGCATGTGGCTTACATACTGACCAATCCATCACAAAGTCCTAAGGCACAGATATGGCACGGCTGGCGAAACATACCGACGCAGGAAGAACTTACCCAAGCACACGCATATATCGAATTAACAGTCTCCACGAAACACCAGAAGATGTAGATTTGACCGGTATGGGGAGCACCTGGGGTTGACTTTAGCTATGCGTTGACCATCATCAAGTGGGACGAACCTTGATGCCTCCAGTAATAATAGCACGAATAAGATACCATCGCCATCGCGTACTTCCCGGCCTATTCGAACCAGATCATAATTGAAGAATGAATGGAGGTAATATAAATACCGTACATTGATAAGGTGTAGTGGGAGTTCCGAGTCGCGGTATCGCCTCAGGCTTTGCATGAACCGTGCGATGAAAGGCAGTATGGTGATAAGATAATACCATCTCCAATTCTGAGCCACACCGCACGTCGACCATGCTTCTTGTACTTGGGAGTCATAAGCTGAGGCAATATTAGCGAAGCGGGCATAGAAGCACCCAACGAAGTACAGGTTGGAAAATGAATACACGAGGCTGCAAAATTGATCCCTGGTAGTAACAGGGTGAGATGCTGGTGAAAGAAACGGGCGGGATCATACCCGAGCCAGACATCTGTGAACTAGAATGTAGTCAGATTTCCAAGTTGCCTCATGATGTTTATACTGGGCACGAACCCCGACCTCCAATATCCCGCTAGCACCCAGCTTAGCTATGTTCTTCATTGTCCACCAGCGAGCACTGCCCCACATGAAACTCTGGAAATCCAGACGAAGTTGACGTTGGCATGCCTCACGGGGGGGATCGTAAAATTGTTGAAGGACTTACACGGATCGGGTTGAGCATAATTACGAGGGTGAGGGCGAGCCAGACCAAGGGCCAAAGCATTGGGTGACCAATTTGGGCCAAGGAGAACCAAAACGCATAGGCAAGGGTACATAGGAAGAAGGATGGAAGCTTTTGTACGCGATCAATCATCGCGTCTGGTAGCTATACAATACACACCTCAAAGTATTCGTGATGATGTAGCCTTGATCTTGGGTTCAGTTCTATGCAGATTGTTAGAGAGCGAACAAACCGCCAAGAAGCGAGAGCCGCGAACCAAAGATAAAGGGGTAGCTAATTCTCTTGCGCGCCCATACGAGGATATTAAGTCCAATCAGTAATGCCAGCAGTACCGGCACGGCGAGTATAGAGTAAATGAAAAGCAAGATATTCCATGATGGGAGTGATCCCCGCGAATGCTCTTGGAAAGCTATCAATCTAAGTTCAGAATGATTTTTCTTCGACAATAGGATGCCCCCACATAGATAAGAACCTCCAGCGATTGCAGGAAGTGTCAGCCCCAACCACAATCCGGAGCGGAATACAGTGAAATAGTGGGTCTTCGATGATGCTCCGACTCGAAGATGGTCCTTCGCTTTCCTTGCATTTCCCCGTGCTAGACACGAAATTCAAGTGTCGACGATATATAAAGCATGAATCTCACACCGAAATCGACGTGGGGGAAACGTACCAAATCGCGTCGCAAAAAGTTGTTCCATTTCCTTGAGCATGGTGCCAACTAAGGCACCAGATGCAAAGGTGGAAGGCTCTACCTACCAAAATTCAGTGCCTGAGTGCTGCAAGATTGCTGACCAGTGTAGTCGCATACTTTTTGTTTCATGTAGACGTCCAGGACAGGAACATTAGTAATCTTCACATACTTCTCCAGCGCCTTGCGAAAGCCAGCAAGATTGAGAATCTGAAGAAGATTCGAAGGTCAAATAGTCATAAAGCAACACGCACGTGCAGGTAGAAAAAATCTCACTCTGTATTTGTTTAAGACCTCAAGGCCACTATAAATACACGCCAGACGTAGTAAGCATCTCATTCGCAACTGTGACATTCCATAGAAAACTGAATGTCTCGAATATTCCAACGTACCGGTAATGTTCAACCACAGCTTTTCGGAGACTCCTTTTCGCATATTGATACTTATGGGGGTCGATACTCTTTCCGCCTGATTGCTGGCGTTTTTTGTGTGTGGCATTGGGGTGCGGGAACCACCTGATCAGCGACGAGAATGTAGGTGTGACAGAAATATATGTTCTTTTGATCCAACTCTGCGCCTCCCAGCACGCGGATGATTTCTAACGGAATCAAATCAGCGGCATATGCGTTCACAATAACGAGCACCAACATAAAACATTTCGCGATGTACCCCCAGTTCATTGAGGTGCTTTCTTAAGAGTCTGTCACGTTCATGCATCTCTTTCTCTCTCTCTGCGTAAAATGTTTCTACTTTGTCAAGCTCTGCATCAAGCATGTCGAAGAACTTGACATGGATGGTGGGCAGGCTCGAAACTATTGTATGCAAAGGTACTGGTACGGAAAACCCTATAAAATCAGGATTTAATGACGGTTAGGCTTGAACAAACAGAGGAGACAAATACCCGAATCCCTCAGAGGGGGAGGTACCAGCGTTTGTTGCATTGTAGCGTTGGATATTGTTCCCGTCGAACGGGGTGCCAATGGAAGAATGGACGATGTCAAACTGAAGGCAGTGGACGCTCCTAATATATTCGTGAGCTCAATTCAAGTTGACAACATATGAACAACAACTTACTTCTGTGCCATTTAGTCGTCTGCTTTTCAGGGGGAACAGGCCCTGTATCGGTCCCCGTGTGGTCAGTTTCCGAAACCCGTGAGATCCTTGCCGGTGTTCTATTTCCTTGATCGAAGTACGCCTCTGTCTTGACCGAGATCGTATTTCGTGGACAGTCATGTCATATTCAATAAGGGAACACATTCGGGAGTTTCCTCACCTTTAGAATTACCACATTCTTCTGTGTTTTTGAAATTGCATGTACGGTCCATGTCTGAATTCCCAAGGGAACTCGACATATCAACATGCCTGTGAGATTTTGTGCGTATGACTCGTAAGTGAACTTTAAGCCCATGGTAGTCTCTGTTAAACAGGGAGTAACCATAGGTTTCCCAAGGTATGAGAGATATGTCAGGGCGTGGACATTCACACAAGACCACAGTAAGCTTATTACATGTAAGCTTTTCTCCACTCAGGGGTCTACGGACAGCAGCAGTTCAGCACGATAAATATACAAGATAAGACTTGGAGATAGTTACATGAGTATCTTGAAGGTGTCTGCAGTGAAGCGATGGTGACATTGTAGCTCTGGTCAGGAATAGCTGACGCAGTACAGAAGATTACTGTTCACCTTGCAAACTTCATGTCTTCGCTCCGAGTCTATCATCCAGCTGAACAGTTAGATGGAACTTGAAGGTATTAATGTTGGTACTCAAAAAAACAGAACAATCCCATTAAATATATTTGCGAGGCAATTGCTGCCTTGAGTGAGCGGAATGGACCGGACAGTCCAAGCGGCCATCCGAGAAGCTAGCGGCTCTCGTCAAGGAAACGGGTGGGGTATGGGTCCGCACACGACATGAATTCTGTCAAAGTTTGAAACTTTCCGAGTCAGAAGGATGTACTCATACGATCAAACGAGTTCGGCAGTGATCTTGTATATCTCAGATGGGGCTAGACGGACCCGCATCCGGGGAAGCAAGACAAACTGGGTAACATCATGATGCGGAGTTTTGAACCTGAGACGCCTGAGGACTACGATTCGTCGGCGGAAGGTATGTATATGGGAGACCACACAAGTATTGGTAGTGGGTTTCTTTCACCTCGCCAGGGCAACGGACAACCCACAGTTGGCCGATTATATCCTAGTAGTCACTCAGTTCTTTATCTGACTTTACACGACTTCAAGTTATTTTGCTTAACTGACTATCACAACATCCCAAGTCACACTCATACAAATTTTAAGCCGGAATTTTGTTACAATATGTTGAAGCTGCGCAGAATCGGACGGTGGGACCTCACACGAGAGACGATAGGGCAAGAATCTCGGCTTAGTCCTTTTTAACCCCTAAGTCATACAGATCTTCTATACTGTGTGACTAATCACGGAATCAGCCGTAGTTTGACAGACTCGGCCGATGAATCGATGATGGCTTGCACTAGTTTGGTCGTAACATTATGGACCGTTCACTAAGCGAGCAACAATAGAGCGTACTTGAGGTTGCTAATGTTTTGGAATTAATTATGGTAGTATTGTACGTGATTCGAATAAGACACGATAAGCTTGCCAAAATAAAGAAGCGTGTAAATTTACTGATTTGAACCGCGGTGATGATAAAACAATCCAGGACTTGACGACATTATAACGCCCACACCATCTTCCTTCTTCCCAATGAAGATCATATTTACCTACAAGAATATTCACGGTATTTCTGAGTGTGGTCATGTTCAAAGTGGGTCTTTCTCCTGCCAAGACCCCAGCCATCAATGGTTTCACACAATGGATGGTTCCCCAGTTTGACTAGTTGCACTGTACCATTCGTTCGGGTTCACTCCCCAGTCTCTCGTGAGTGGTAACGAACCCTTATATTCTTACCTATTGACGGGTTGCGTCAATCCGTCAATCATCTCGGTTCGTAGTTGTCACTGGTATCTTCCTGTTCGCTTCTGGCAGATCGCACGGAAATATCTTAACATCCCCTTCCACAGTCGCAGAGCCTTTGCTGACACGAACATTAACATTATAACGGCGCTTTACATAATTTTCGTTGAAATGCATCAATCATGCGTCGCTGAGATTGCCGCTTCCCCCTTCATTGAGTTGTTATTCAACTCTGACGCACTCACACGTCTATTTTCTCGCCGCGGATGCCGATCTTCGACTGCCCTGCAGCGGAGAATAATACTAGCCAGACATGCATGACTTCCATTATTAGTTGACATGTAGATCCTTGCGAACCCACCATCCACACAAGGAACCTATCATGTACGGGCATTTGATATGCAGTGGCTCTCGCTGATTTTCAACAATGCCCTCAGTTCTAGCGATCTACCGCGAGACAGGAAGGATCCTCGGACGTCCGAACAGGTTTACACCGTCAAGCAATCGGCCATCTGAGCATGTCTCCGTTCCCTCATTTCCTTGGATAAAATTGTTCCCGAAGCTACACCCGTCTCCGTAACTACTTCCTGGTGTTCAATCGTGGGACCTGTGAATCGCAAGCCAAACTACGATCTGAACGCATCTGATTGCAACACTTATTTTCGCCCTGGCTGCACGGGGCTCTCCGTATGGAAATTAAATGTTTCCAATGTCGCACCTGGGAGACGAGCTTGTACTTGGAGGTTGGACGTCCTTTCCTGCACCAAATACTTGAGGGCTTATAAATGGATTTAAGAGCTCCCGGCACTGCTTGTCGTCTGAGCAGTCCCGACCACCACAGCGGAGATGGATCTGCAACGTGCTTCGCCTTGGTAAAGGTACAAGGTTTGATTTCGTCCCTCGACCTAAAACTGGCTCCGAAGAAGCAAGACCAAGCCCCGATCCTCCCTTTTTCTTCCGCTGGAATTTACCTTTTGTCCCGTCTCGCAGTATACATACTCTACGCGCCCCAATCCCGTTTTATGGTCCTCTGTAAGTCCCTCACATGTCAGTTGTTGACTTTCCGCTGGCCGTTTTACACGCATACCTCACACTTTTCAATCGCATTCACCCGTTGTACATGCTTCTTGACGTGATGATAGACACCGGTTCCTGGTCTCGGCAAGTCCCAGGCGCTCCAATTTCTACCCATTTACCAGCGTTGCATCGGCGGTCTTGCCGCTTTTTGACATTACCCATTGCCACGACTGGGTTCGTTTGGGAACCTCGCTCAGCAATTCGCCCACCTTCCGAGATGCTCGGCAAACGCCGTGACCTTGTGAATGGCAGGAGTGCCTGAAAGCATGGGAGGAGACTCGAGAAAAACGAGCGCATGAATTCCCACAAAGTGAGGTATAGATGTAAATCTAAAGTAGCTGCGGAGTCCATCTCTGTCTCGGATGCTATGTACATGTAGCAATCGACAGCGTTTTTTTTTTCTGTTTCAAGACATCTGAGGTTACGCTCTTGCACTGTCCTGCAGCGCCGAAGGAGAATTATTATGACTTCTAGACACGCTGGGTCGTACACGATGTTCGGAATGCAGTCGCGTCCGTTCGTCCGCATCGCTGTCGTCCTCCATGCCATCTACGCCCTCCTCGTCGCTCTCCCGGAGTTGCGATAAGGGCATGCTGGTAACACCGTCCTCCTCGAACGTGCTGAACAAGGTGTTACTCTGTGCGCGGTATAGCGAACTCCGACGACCGTGGCCTGCCGAATGGAGGACACCGTCGGGTCGTAGCTCGGATGTACCTCCCCAGCCATCGAGGGACGGGCGGCCTTGGAGGCTCATGCGCGGGTTCATCAATCCGCCTTCGAGTGCCGAGTGACCATTGGCTTTTGGAGGGTCAGGTTTCCGTGAGAGATTGAGTAGATGGACGCCAAGAAAGGTCACAATGAACCCAGCGAGCAACGTCGCCGTGTTGGTACCATCGGTGGTGTTGAAGCCTTGGAATAAGATGAGGGATGCCACGATCGTTGCCGTGGAAAAGCCCACGTAGTACATGGGATTCACGCTAGAGGACTGTGAATGAGGGTCACCGAGGGAATATGACTTGAGCGAACGTACACATTGGTGGAGAACGTGTCGAGGGCCTTGTTGAAGTAATTCATCTGCACCAATATGCAGCTTACCACAACTATCCCGAACACGTATGTGCTTGGATGCGTAAATTGGTTATTTCCACCCAAGGTGAGTTTGACGGCGACGCCGAATCCTTTGATCGCCATGACAGAGACGGAGCCGACAAGGGAACATATAGAAATGTAGACCAGTGGGTTTGAGCGGCCATAACGGGGTACAACGTTGAAAATCATGACCAATGAGAAAATGAACACGGTAAGGCAGTACAACAAAAAGCCTGCGCTAAATCAGTGGCCAGTTTATCGAAGACCTGAAAGTCGACCCACCTGGCTGTATGGCATAGTGAAGGATTTCATCGACTGTTTCGATCTCCTTGTCTGGTGGTGCATGCAAGACAATAATGATGGAACCGATTAGGCATAACGCGCATCCCGTTCGACCGAGATGACCTAGTTCTTCATTCAACAGGAATGATGCAAGCACTGCACTGTTTGGTGTCAAGTCTGAAAGCGCTACTAAATCGAATGGACGAACCCAATGAGGACGCTCAATGCACCAAGGGGCGTTACTAAGATTGGTGGCGCAAACGTGTATGCCGCAAAATTTGCAACTGGGATAACATGAGTATACCGACTAGCCATGTCTTGACTGAAACCTCACTTTCGCCTAATATCACTGTTCATAAACGCAACGTCACATCATATATATATATTGTTATTAAAAGTACAGTGCGGTGGACGCACAGGTTGATATCCCGGCCCACCACGTTGGATTTCGAAGATAGGCATAGTCATCGGAGGCGGAGGCATATGAACTTCGTGCACTGGCGTCTGTTAGGCCCTAGGACACATACTCATCAGCCTTGAAACCCGTAAACCATGGGACAGTTTGGCGGCTCGCCTTCTTGGTAATAATAAAACTTGTTCCGATGGCGACCGAGCTAGAGACAGCGAGAGCCAGCCCGATGTATTTATCTTCGACCATCGATACCTGAAGCCTTTGAGCGAGGACGGGACCGAAGACGGACGAGAAAGCCCGTCTGGAGTGGTAAGGGAGTCGCAGTGTTTGCCACGCCGCCTGTAGCGCTTTGCAACGTCCGTCTCACGTGCCACAGAACTGGTACAAATTTGGACACCGCTTTGCACTACCGAAATGCAAGCTAGTGGAGACTAATTATCGGTCTAACCGTGGCCATCCTGCTTCCACCTCGTCAAGTGATCTACCAAAGGGACTAGACAGAGTGCAATATTTGAGCCTGACGCTGGAGTGGAGAGCTACAAAGACCAAAAAGTGCATATTGAGTCGGGTTACCTGTTTTGTGCATACTCGGTCAAAGGGCTGACAGTCGCACGTGCAGCCCAAGTGTCCTGCTCCACGACCTTGCTAACAGGAAGCCTTTTCTTCCCCTTCATTGACCTTTTTTTTTTTTTTCTTTTTTTCTTTTCGATCCGCCCCTTAGTTTAGGTCCACCGCAAGCACGACATGGCTGACAGTAAGGAGGACCTCACACCAACAACTGACCCTACTCTTGCTCTTGACGAGGATGCACCTTGCCCACCCATCGCCGTTCCAGAAGAATCTGCCGACGCTAGCGAAGGCGGGAAGCTGAAGATGATCGTACAACTCGTCAAAAAGTGCCTCGGTGTGAAAGACATTGCTGCAATGCGGGTGCCCTGCAACCATCACTTCTTCAGCCACTGACCCATCGTTCCATGTAGGCGCTTGTCACTTCCGGCTTTCTTGCTTGAGCCATTGCCAAACTTGGAGTATTGGCATTACCTCGATCGGCCTGATCTATTCGCAGCGTACGTCGTCCTTCAGCGTCATGTGCTATTCGGCTCATGTGATTCATATCATAGCATCAATGATTCGGACGATGCTTTTGAGCGCATGCTTGCCGTTGTGCGCTTTACGTTTACCAAAGACCTGAAGTTCGTCGTACGTGATGAGCAACTTCGATACGTACTATGTTTGTTTTAACATCCATACCCAGCATGGTAAAGTGTGCAAACCATACAACTCGGTCCTCGGAGAACATTTCCGTGCACACTGGGAAGTTCCACCTGTGCGATACTCTTCTGATCCAAGGCACCCCCCCATACTTAGAGCGCACACGATCCAAACGCCCTCCCCACAGGCATTGAACACTGCATTGCCATCAGAGACCTTGAGTATCAAGAGTGGGCGAAGCGAACGCAGTTCCAAGAGCACTAGAAGCGGCCTCAGTCTACTCTCCAAGGCTAAAGCTAGCCCTTCAACTGCCCCTACTTCGCCCCAGCAGGTCCCCGATGCTGACCTTGCCGGACACATGTCTAATCTTTCCCTCGGCGCGCCTGGATCAGATGACCTTTTGCGTGTGGTGTATATCACGGAACAAGTCTCACACCATCCACCTATATCCGCCTACTACGCCACCTGCCCCGCTCGCTCTATTGAGATGCGAGGGATCGACCAGATTTCGGCGAAGGTCTCAGGAACAACGGTGCGCGTCACACCGGGATCGTACAACAAGGGAATTTATATCCAAATCAATGGTGGCCCAGGAGAAGGCGAGCAGTACCACATTACCCACCCCGTTGCGAGTGTCAACGGAATCTTGAGAGGGTCCTTCTACGTCACGGTTGCGGATTCGACGATCATCACATGTAATGGCGGGCAGGGTAAAGAGAATTTCCGTGCGGTGATAGAGTACAAGGAGGAGGTACGTTGATCGTTTGATCGAGCCACACATTTCTAATCCATTCCTGATCAGTCATGGCTTGGGCGGGCCCATTTCCTCGTCGAAGGCGTTATCCACACGTATGACGAGGATTCGACAGAACACGAGGACTGGACAAAGGTCAAGCATGTCCCTCAATCTCGTGTCGTTGCTATCTTCGATGGTTGCTGGCGAAACCGCATCCGGTGGCGACGTAATTCCTCGAGTTCCAGCGTGTCTGTGTCATCGATGACAGAGTTCCACACGTTGATAGACCTCGAAAAAGTACAGATCGTTCCCAAGATCGTGCGTCCCCTCGAGAAGCAGCTCCCCAAGGAAAGTCGGAAATTGTGGGAGAACGTTACCACCGGACTCATCAACAAAGAGTATGGGGACGCGACCAAGCACAAGCTTACGCTCGAGCAGCAGCAGCGTGATGAGGCGAGTGAACGGAAACGAAAGGGTGAAGAGTAAGTGGACGATCCTAAACAGGACGTCGGACCCTAAGTTTGACATGCTATTGCTTTCAGATTTATACCCACATACTTTGAGAAGGATATTAGTTCTGGCATACCCTCACTGACGGATGAAGGTCGCAAGGCTGTAGAGGAAGAGCTCCGGGAGTGCACTTTGGCCCACGATATAGACGACTCGAACTAGCCGATTTGAGCGCCGTTAACGACTCGTAATGACTTCACCATCTTTCTTGAACGTTCTTAATCCTGCGCTGGCCTAGACACTCGATGCCTTGCCACTGGATCTAATATCGTTTGCACATCTCTCGACGATATCCCTACGCTATTTAGTCACTAAATTGATACTTTTCTCGAGACAAACCGGTCTGACCTTGCACATGTGTACAAATCCTAATCATATCTTCATCTCCTGACGACTCATCAGGCAGTAAGGTGTTCCAGGGCAACAGAAAAGAGAAGGGAACAAAATTATCATGACTTTGGATAAGGGAGCATGGTCTTCCCAAACCGACCTGACCCTGTGATATCAGAATATAGTTCGAACCATACGAGGATATGGGTTGCGGCTCTCCTGAAACCCGTGGAACAACCTGCCACATTCCCAGAGCCACTTCCGTGACCTTATCGTCATGATGATTATAGGTGCCGCAATGGAATTAACGTCTGAATCCGCGTCGTGGCTAAACCTGGCAACCAGAATGTCGCAGAAGACATTTCTGACATTACCTCAGGGATGACACTCAAAGAAGGATCCAGTGGCACATATGCTAACTCACGCAGATTCCACTGTGTTTGCGCCTTGTCTGATATAAGCACATGCTGCGGTGAGTAATCTGTGATCGTGGACATGACTTTCCCTCTCTTACTCCTTGCTACGTCCTCGAAACATGATTCTGACGCCACGGGACAAAAGAAGATGCGATCTTTCGGACGAGCAGCCCGAGACACGGGCGCAACATGGAACAGAATTTGAAATATGAAAACCTCAGAGTTTCGTCTGCACGATCGGGGGTATCTATAAACCCTTGAGCTACCACTTTCCCTGGACCTCTTCCCTGATTTTTTTACAGGAACCCCCAAACCTAGCGTCCTGACGAGGCTATGTACTAATACGTCAACCGGAGCTCCAACCTTGAAAGTTGTGCCTTGTGACGCCACGGCCCAAGGACCTGGAGAGGGGGAGGGAGATGTGCCAATGGCTAAAACAGTCGGCGCTGCACTGTGACGGATCCTAAGTTACGGCCGCCAGACAAGGGTGAGTCATATGCTCGTTTTGAGTGTCTCTGGGGAAATAAAGACAGTTCGTCTTGTCATGTTCCAGGGGTAAGTGGAGTGGGACTGGTCCAGAGGGATATGCAACCCATTCCATAAGGGAATGCTACTGCGTCCAGAAGAATTTTTCGTCCGAAAACCTCTCCACGTTTGTACTAGGGAGGAAAGGGCAACACTACACTGAATGAAGGGGGAAAAAAGCCATGTCTCTATCTTGACTTGATAAGTAAGGAGGTCCAGGCGTTTGCTATTTTTGCCCATTGTGCGCTGGAAGAAGAAAAAATCATGGCTCAACTGAGGGTCGAACTCAGGACCTTCTGTGTGTAAGACAGAAATCATAACCACTAGACCATTGAACCGGGCGATAACCGAAGCTCGTAGTATCATGTCGTGAGATCATTTTGATAAGATAAAAAGCGCAGGGTTAGTAAAAAGGTACGGGCGTAAACGAGGTTCTCATACCGACCTGTTGTCTCCTGGACCCCTGCGTACGCAAGTGAACTAGCCTAGCTGACATCGTAGAATCGGATCGGATGTCATCGTGTTCGATGGACTTTAGAAGTAATGTTCAGTTGCCCCCCGGAAGTGCAAAAAAATTTCAGGAGTCTGCGTTCTGACAACTCAACACGAACACCTACACTTCTCAGCTTCAATTTATAGATTCAGAACGTGTACCTCGACTTACTATACATTTCTCTTGATTTTTACTGATTTTTGTTTGGGGTGTTGGTGGTGGAGCCCACCCGTGACGGCTCGCTCACCTTGTACAATCTCATCCACTTCATTTTATCCTCTTCCTATGTCGCTCGGAGCACCCTCATGTCGCAAGGGACACCGGACTCCATTCATAAGCCGGATCTCTGGGGTCCGGAGGCCAGTGCCCTTGGTCATTTATTTTAGCGCGTATGGTTGTCGTATTGTGATCGAACACACTTATAATTACCATTTTTTTTCCTATTATATGAGCATCTATACTATAGAATTTTGGGGAGTCTTCACCATCGGTTGTAATGTATGTATTGCATGAGCAGTGCTGGCGTAAGGCTATCCGGGGTCTCGGAAGTAATGATTCGGCGCACGTGGTGAGGACTCACAAATGGTTATTGTTGTGAGAACGAGGTGTCCACTCCTCCAGCCCTCCACGAACGCGCGTCTGCCCGTCCAGACCCTCATCCCTGTCGCTTCTCCCCGTCATTGGGCGTCTTTCCGAGCTCACAGGTCCTGCGCAACGTCCGACCTATCAAACAAGTAGCTGGTAAGTTGTCGCATTCCTTTTTTTCCCTTCTGTTTCAGCGCGCTAACGGTTGTGCCCTTCTCAGGAGACGACATGACGGAACAGCACGCCTCGCTTCTGCTGTTCTGGCTTTGGCTCGCCACATTGATTGCAGCCACAGCACCTGCCCACATACATGAGGGATCCAAATTACTTTCCACAGGTACCGACCCAATGTTTGGACGAATATTGTCGTCGACGTCGCCCCAGACAACCATGACCCGGCCAAGCAGTGAGCCGTTTTTGTTTTCATCTTTATGTGTCTCACCGTCTCCCCTCCTACGTTGTCAAACATCCATCGTAACCATCGTCCTTGTTGGCTGGTACAGCACTGCACGTGCAAGCCCCATCCAATGTAGCTGCTGTTGTCGGTGGCGTCGTCGGGGGCGTCGTCGGTGTTACCCTGGCTGTCATCGCAGGGCTATACTTGTGGTTACGGAGACGAAAAACAAAAACAACAACATATGTTGGACGAGGTGGACGCAAGGATGGAGCATGGGAATCGCTCAAATCCACTAGCTCGAGCATCCATCCGGCGGGGAATGGGACGCAGTTCACCAATATCCACTTCCATACCCATTCGGAGTCGACGGGGGGCATACTTCAAGACTCTGCAGGTGGGAAGGCATCTACGACGACGACATCCACACTCGGTGGTTCTGATGAAGACATCATAGTCGTGAGCGGGGAAAAGCTTATCTCCCCAGCATCTTCTTTCGGAATGACTCCCTTTGACGCTCTGAACACACCTGCTCATTACCGTCATGCTTCTGTGTGTTCTATCCAAACCCTAACCACCGCTGCAAGCGATCCTTTTCGATCACGCGTCCCTTCTCTACGCTTATCCAGTCAAAGCCTGGAGCAACAAGCACAGAGAATTCGATCTTCTATGGAAACATCCGGCCGACGCCGCAGCGAGCGTCTTTCGATGCCCACTTTACCCTCGCCAGGGCTCTCACGTATTCCCCCCTCACCCACACAAACACAATCCAAAGAAGATTACCCTCTCACGCCTATCAACCGTTCCATTTCGGCCGGCGCCGTCTCGATGAGCGCGCGGCGTACAACTCGGAAACCTGTCCCACATTACGATCCCTCGATACTACTTGAAGACAGGAATGCAGATTCGATATCCATGCTCACGGCGGGGGCCGAGTCTTCGCAGTCACACGGAACGGGATTGGGCACAGGTGCGCACTGGACGGCATCGGATTTGATGCTGAAGGGGGGCTTTGGGGACGGACGCCCTATGCACTATCTGATCCCAGATTTGCCTCCACAACAACAAGACTGAGATGCGGACTGTGCCTTCTTCTCTTGTTCCCGTCTTGGTGTTGTTTAACCCTTTATTTTCTTCCTTTCTCCTATTCAGCCTTCCTCTTTTGTATTTAGTTCTGTTTGATATGCCCTTTCCCGGTTGGCACAGGAACGGAGGATTAGGCGGCCCATTGTCGTGCGCTATCTCTAATCTCCAGCCTATCATGACGCACTTGTAGACCGGAAGCTCAAGAGAAAGCAAGGTCTGCCTCTCGGATCAGTGCTCTGCTCCGGACTACACGGCACAATGATACACCCAAACCGCGTGTTGATCCACCGATCCTGTACTGGAACGGGCATGGACATGGTATATATTTCTGTCGCTTGATGTACCTTATCGACCTACCCCTTCCCCTTGTTCGGTACCCTCTTGCGAGATCTAGGATCCACCTGTTGATGTTGCGTTTCTCGTGTCACGTTTGTTTCGTTACCCTATGGGCTCTTTTCCCTTTGAGTCGGTTGGTCACTTATCGCTCATGCACATGCGTCCCTGTAACTGTACAATTATCACATCGAAACCCATCCAAGATTGCGCCGGTCGCAAGATCATAGCTCGCTATGTTTGTTATCAACCCTTTTATCGACGTTCGTCCCACCTTTTCAAATTCCATTCGGATTTGCGCCTTGTCGCGCAAGCTCTTTTTTGCACTCTCTGCGATGCTGCTGCCAAACACATGTTGCGATAGGGATCTTGCGGAGTGTGAGGAAAGCACCGGGTCGATAAATTTAAATGTGGATTCGGACCCGCATGCCATGTCTCCGATAAAGCACATTGGGCGGTTGGTCCAGCGCACGATCTCGTCTGGGCGTTATCCGAGTCGCTCGTTCAACTCTCCTTTTGTTCGTTTAAAAGGTACGATGACAGGCCTGTACAGCCGCCTTCATCAGCGTGGTAGACGATCATGACCACCACGAGCCTGTTACTAGTCAGAGGTGCCACAAAGCAAGCGAAGGCGTACATAAACGGCAACAAAGAAAAGAACTGCATTTGCCCGGCGCATTCGACGACCCGCTTCTGATCCTGTGTAAATATGCCCGACATGATGGAGATAACCGGACACGAAAAACAAACACGCAAAAACCTACGGGGGTTCGCATTTCGAAATTGTCAACGACGCAGGTGAACATGTATATATGAACGGGGAGGCGTCTTTTGACGTCGCGATCGTTTCGGAGCACTCGGAATACGCACGCGTCGATGCGATGGCTTTCGAAATTTCGGTTCCGCGGTGACGCTAAACGGAAGTGACGGAGACGGCCGTTGGGTGGTCCCCAATGCACGCGACGACCTCGGACACGGTACCGTTTATGCGTTTTGGTGTTCTGGTTTTGGCGTTGGCGTTGGCATTTGGAATTCGACGATACACAAATCGTCCTCGGAACGCAGGTTGCGGTGCCTGTTTGTTTCCTAGAAAAACCTTGAGAAGTGTGTAAGTGCTTCAGATCTGCATGTGATACAAGCCTGTTGGACGATAACAAACTTAAGCCTTGGTTTTGATGCCTAACAAATTTATTGCGTGGGGAAAGCGGGACGAAGGATATGCCGGCGCGACACTGCGTTGGTAGTTAACCGAGATCCAAGGTTTGAAGAAGTAGTGTGCGATTCCGAGTCACAGTAGCAATTGACTCCTACCGCCACCGAGCGTAGGTGCGAAGTGCAGAAGGCGAGGCGTGGGTGTCACGGAAAATCAAGGCTGGCTGTCAAGGGAAATCGTAGATCCCCCTTTCTCTGCCGTTGGTCGCCGTCCATTACGAATCGCCATCCCCATATAACATAGGCCGGTCGTTGGTTCTATTGAATGTTCAACTACGCGACCCACTTCTTAAAACTTTGGTGACCAATTCAAAGTCGGTGCATGGGCTGTGCTGCAGACTGAGACCGTCGGAGATGTCCGTTCGTCTCATCGTTTGTCGCGCGCAGTCTCAGGAAAACGACACACTGACAAACCAGACGAACATCGGCGTGTTCCGCTCGCCCGTCTTTCGCATCCTTCCTAGAAACAAAAGAGAGGAATGGGAGTATATTGTAAGCACACAAGATGCGAGTGGTTGATACAAGGCAAATTTACACGCGGTCAAATTGATCCTGATCCTACGGTTCAAGGGTTGGTGCCTAGGAGAAGAATTACGGCCGAATGCGATAAGGAGCAGAAGAAGTCGAGAATCGAGCTTGGGTGCAACCATCGTCGGCAACTTGCGAGCCATTCTCACGACCATCCATCGGGATTTCGGCGGCGTAATGGCAAGGGTATCCACGGAGTGCGTGGTTTGGAATCAGTGGTACCATACTTGCTCTTGTGTGGGTTCGTCAAGCCGACTTTGCGTATCTTGGCAAGTCTGCGGGGCCCAACTGGACATAAGAAGAATGACTCGGATGTTGTAGATAAGCGGCCATCACCTCCATAAACCAGCCCAGGCAACCAGCGCCGCGATAGCGGATGAAGCAATTGTCATTGCGGTGAATGCGTAAGGCATATCCTCCATGTGACTTTGTAACTTGACCGATTTGATATAGTCAGTCGATTGGCCCGAAACAGAAAGGGTAAGGGGCAAATAGTGGTTACATACGTTCATTCCAAACAGTCCAGCAACGAGGGCTCCCGATCCAAGGCCCATGGTTCCAATAGAGACCTAATATATTTTAAGTGCATCGAATTTGTTTATATTGAGAGAAGAGGCAAACTTTAAGGTCCAAAGCCAGTAGTGCATTGCGGTTCGAGTCTAAAATGAGTTCAACGATTTCCTGGGTGGATTGGACGTTGGCCTTGGTGATGCTGATCAGTTGAGGCTCCGATCCAGTTTTGCGAGGACACACCTCTATATTTTCGGCTTCGTTGACTATTTCCTCGACCTGCTTGGAAAAGAATTCTAGTAATACCTCTAGCTCGTCATGCTCGTGCATGTCACGAGGAGTGCCATTCTTCTTATCTGTGAGGTACATAGCATTCAAGTCCTCATCTGTACGTAACATTAGAGACGTGGCGCGAGTGATGATTGAGACCGACCCTGTTCCAGAACTTCTTCTAGGGCCTCCTGAACCTACAATGTACGAAAATGAAGGTGGGATAGGAGCCATCAACGATGAGTCATACCAAAGTTGCACGGTTTTTGAAAGCGGCGAGACGCCTCGAGTAATGAAGGAGGCGTTTAAATTTATCGTGGTTGATGTCATCTTCGAGCTCAGCCAAGAGTCCTCCGACAAGGTTTCGGATAAAGACCATTTCGGCTTCGAGCGCGCTCAGAACGGAGAGAAGGATGGACTCTATCGCTCTGGTATGATAAAGCAGATTGGACAGCGTTGTAGGTTAGTGAGCTATTAACGGACCTGAATTCGTAGGGAGCGCCGCTACCACGGGCCTTGAGATTGTGCTGGCGAGAAGTTAGATTACCAAATGGCTCGATTCCCGCACTACTGCCGTACCTCGAGGTGATATAGAAATACGGAATGAAGTCTGGAGTCATTTGATCCATATGTATCGAAGAGTACGACGGTATCGGCCTTGACGAGCGCTCTGATATGTAATATATTGATCTGGTGAAGTTGAGCAAGTGTCGAGTCAAATGAATGACAGGTGAAGCTGACCAGGATGGCCTCTTTACGGATGAGGATCGTGGGGACCAAGTTTGGTATACGGGAATCAATTTTGCGCAGGTCACGGGGCTAGATCCAAACGTCAGCGGGGATGGGGCATGACGTCCTCGGCTGAACGGTAACCTGACAACTTACGTTCAAACGGTGTTCATTGCATAAATCTGATCTTTTGAACTGTCCGGAAATACTCTTGACCGCACCTGGGGCGATGCGATTACGTTGTGAGCAAAGACCTGAAGACGGTGGCGGATGAGAAAAAACTCTGACCTTGTTCGTCGATGATGGTGCCTAGAAACGGGGGTTACGCACGTTGGTGAACGACGGGAGAGGCGGGACACTTACAACGAAGCATGAGATCCGAGGGAAGTCTGCTTTTCATAACTTTTTCGAGGATGACGGCCTTGGCGTCGTCCTCGGTTGGGGAGGGCGGAGGACGGGAGACGGGGTTGGATTTGAGGAAGGCATTCCAGGCGTATCTGCGTGCGAAGACGAGGGCGCGGGGAGAGATGGACATTACATCCTCTCTGCATTCACGAACGGAAAAGTCGAATAAAAAATTAAAAAATAAGGACGAAAAATAATTTGACCTGAAAAGGTATTATTCCCATATTTGAAATATTGAAACGCTGGAGATTATTACCCCGGTTTGTTTTCTGGACATCGGACAAATCCGATCTCGGTTACGACGCACGGAATCAGACCTTCAAGGACTTCATACTACGTCCCTTTGAATTGGTCCCTCAACGGAACTAATTACAAAATACACTACGCTCTTTTATCTCGCCATGCCATTGCGCCGGTCCTCCTCACTTACCCTTCTCCCTTCTCCTCCCTCCTCTCCACATGTCTTCAGAGACAAGAAGACTCCTCGAAGCCGCCATGGCCCTCTCACAGCTCCTCAGCATGCACGCCATCCCACATGCTTTCCACGGGAGCATACTCACCGCTGTCATGTCCGACAGCCCCCGCTGCGATGTCCGTCTTTCCCTCCTCCTCCTCCCTCCTCTCCTCATTTCTCTTTACAGGAGATCTACTGCATCGTCGAGGGTGGTTCCACACACCCTTTCCGTCGCGTCCGTCAAGCGGTCGCAAACAGCGAGTACTTTACCACGACTCACTCACCATGGAGCAACCGGTATGTACAGGCGCCTCCTCTTGACATATCTCCCACCCCTTGTAACACTCGTCGTCTACACAGCTTGCATGCCACCTACCGTCGTCTCATACCCGCTATTGAGGTGAGCTTGCGCCTGTTTGTGGCGCGCCCACCAGGCTCATCTATCCTCATATGTAATCCCCAGATCGAAATCTTGCCGGCCGGGGAGCATGGTCCTCGACGGCTGGACACCTCCACGACCATGAAGATAAAAGGAATACCCTTTTTGACACTTTCAGAGTTTGTCCGAGACAAACTCAAAGCTTGGGCCATGCAAGTATCCGTTTCTTTGTTCACGCACGCTTGGCTGACCGACATACAGACGCGGCTCAGATCGCGACGCAAACGATATCGTTTACACCATCTGTCGATACTGGAATAGACTCGACATCAACCGTGTCCCCGAACACGACATGAATCAATTCGTCACCTCTTATCGAATGGCAGCTCTATCGTGGGCTGCCCTCAAACGAAAATATGGCATGTAGTGGGCTGGACCTCTGCTTGGACGCGAGGGTTTGAGAAAACGCTCGCAGTCGCCCGCCCTAGTGTGACTGAGTCACTATCTGATTTGATACCCATTCAAGCGCACGACCGCTGTCGGGCTTTTTACAAATTCTGATCAATGCTGTACTCTATTATTTGGCAATCTCATGCCCTTTTCCGATCGTGCGTCCCATTGGACAGCCATTGTTTATAACACTATTTTCTTCCCATCGGACACCGGCAACCCGTTTGGGTGAGAGGAACCTGACGGCTCGGATCTATGGTGTATGGATGGACCAAGGTTAACGTTTCGACGTGCAGAATCGAGTTTAGACACTAGGACACGCGCGTCCCATTTCCATTTCCAGTTCGCACATGTCTTTCACTCGGGTAAGGCCTGCCCGAGTATGGCAGTCCGGTGGGAGCACAACGGATGGC
The DNA here is from genome assembly GCA_038091315.1 of Porphyrellus cyaneotinctus. Classification (NCBI taxonomy): domain Eukaryota; kingdom Fungi; phylum Basidiomycota; class Agaricomycetes; order Boletales; family Boletaceae; genus Porphyrellus; species Porphyrellus cyaneotinctus. The sequence goes on along the minus strand of JBBPOF010000410.1, from coordinate 2,748 downwards.
TGTCAAAGTACTCGATCGGTGGGGTGCCCCCTGCAGCAAGAAAAAGGGTGCACATCCGAGAGATAGACAGATTGCCTGCCTCAATCACAGACTCTCGCCCATCGTCATACATGGAGATCCATCATCGGAGCGAGCACTGCGGGCTTGGAGTTAGTAGGTGATCTGCCAGGTCGGGGATGGTGAAACTTGGTGGCCGACTCGTACGGGCAGTCTCTCGGCCTTCGTCCGATGGGTTTGGCATGCCCCGCAAGGGATTGATGTGCCGCGATGCCACTGGTGACAGTGTGAATGACGAGGACGATCCCACCATCGGAACATGGATCCGTGTTCAACACAGAAGCACGACCGCATCACGATGATGCAGGGACATATCACACAACCCACCCGAAAGCTTTTCATAATACCATCCCACCTCGAAACAGACGTCCGATGACTTAACCTGTGCGAGAGAACCCTACCAGACACGAAACACATGTTGCTGGAAAGGAGGGCGACCAGCAAGGAAAAGGAAAGGTGGGTGTCTGTGAGGGATATTTGCGAGCGCGACGCGCGTACGATGACGCCTCGAGGACATCCCGCTCTGAGACCCTTCCTGACCACATGACTCTCCGGGGTCTAATCGCAATTCTGATGTGGCGATCAAGGCACGCGATTAGGGTTTTGGAAAGGCTGTTTTATAATGATGCTGTGTGGGTTGGGGGCATGTGATGGGGTCATTCAGTGGCTGGGGTGACCACCGCGGACCGTCGCCGTTCACTTGGGGATAAGAAAGGTCAAGGGTCAACCTCGTTGCATTGACGGGGTTATCTCTCGGACCGTATTTTCCGATCGCCTAGCGCTCGTTTCTGGTTCGACCCACTGGCAATAAAGTAGCCGTACAATCCTCCCATGCGCCCGGCTGCAACGACCCCGGGTACGGGTCTTGAGCACGCACGTACTGATGTGGGACGCGGCGAGACGGGGATGATCCACGTTATGTATGTCATTGAGAGAACACAGAACGTACATGGATGGCCACCACTCGGAATGTGCATCGGACGTGACGACCGAGACCGAGGGGAAGATCGATGGCGCCGGTCGAGTCAGAGTGGCCTTTGCGGATGCAATGAGGGCTCACGTGTCTGAGTTATGTGTACCAAGATCCGCGTTCTGTGAATCGTACGCGTCGCACAGGGAAAGGAACGGGCACTTGGAATGAGTATTCCACGAAAGGAAACACGGCGAACCTCAAAATCTCGAGATCCGCGCCAGTTGGTTTACATAGAGCAGGCCCAGTGACTCGAAGTCGCGGCACCCACACCCGCCTAGACCACGGAGATGAACGTGCACTCGCTCCCGCGAACTCAAACACGGCCGTCTTGTGACGCGGCAACAAGATGGATACACGACGGCAGAACGGTCGAGTATCACAGGCGATGCACGTCCGTGTCACAGATGCCAAGCGAGAGAGAGCCTGCGAGATGGTACGTCTTTTTCGGGAAAGAGGAAAATGGCGTAAAAAATTTGTCTTGCGTACGAAACTTTCTTACAGGAAGGCGTCATGATGGTGACCCACTCGCAAGTCCGTCGCCAAGGGGTGCAAAGCGGATCAGACCAGAAGAACCCATGACGCCATCGCATGCATTCTGTTTTCCCTGGGCAGGCGAAAATACTTGAACTCGTGGTCCAGCGAATCTGGTGAAAGGAAGGGTGTGTGATTCAGGACGACCATGACCTAGTAAGCTCGTAGGTAGTGAGTATATAAGGTACCTGGTGAGCAACGGCCGAGCCTACCAAAACTGGAGGAAAGCCATTGAATGTGCATATGTAGTGGACGGTAGTCAAATACGGAAGGGTCGAAATTTGAAACGCGTCCGTGGCCTTTGAAAAAAAAAAGTGGTCACGCCTCCTACGCAGCATCCATTCAACTTTCGATGCTAACCCACTTTCCAAGTGAGAGCAGTGTACATCGTGTGCAGAATACCACGTCGGACACCTCAGCGTTAGGCCCCACTTGCCCCAATCCACACCCGGCCCACCCCTTAACTGTTAGACTACAAGTCTGATAGCTTGAATCTTGAGTAAATGACAATGATTCGAAAAGCTTTCCTTGCTAGCCTGAGTAGTAAAATGCTCAATCATAAGTGCTACCTGTGAGATTGAATATCAGTGTCACATCAGCCAGTTAGCAATGAAAATCATCGACGATGTGTAGGGAACTGCACGGGTACGGGTCATGATTCTGTGACCCGCGGCAAACCCCGTATAGCGAGGGGCACGGGTCGTGCGCGTCGCGTCATATCGTCGTTGTCGTGCGAGCAGTAGCGGAAGGGGGTAGGTGGTGGTATGAGCACGATGGTGCCATCGACATGGCACTGTCGTCGTCGTCGTGTGAATATGGTGGGAGGGGATGGGTGATGGAACAGGTCGTGCGCGTCGCGTCATGTCGTCGTCGTAGATGGCGGGAAGGGGTAGGTAGTGGGCACGGGCAAAATGATGCCATCGACGCGGTGTCATCGTCACCGCTGGTGTGTCGCTGTGTCACGTTAGCGATGATGATGACGTCGTCGTTTTGTGCAGGCGGCGAGAAGGGGTAGGCGGTGGGCGGAGACGATGTGCCATTATCGTCGCCGTCATCGTGCTGGCTGCGTCACGTTGGCGGCGGCGGCCGGGCGTCGTCGGCGCGGGGGCGCAGTGGTGGTGGTGGTGGTGGTGGTGGTGGTGGTGGTGATGCCACAACGCCATCGTCGTGGTAATGGCTTGTGAGGG